>CAUYON010088479.1:0-33321 GCA_963573935.1 Arctocebus calabarensis
GCGCCTGTGGCTCAACGGGCTAAGGCACCAGCCACGCACACCTAAACTGGCGGGTTCAAATCCAGCCCGGGGCCCGCCAGATAACAATGACGGCTGCAACCAAAAAATGGCCGGGCATTGTGGTGGGCGCCTGTAGTCCCAGCTACTTGGGAGGTGGAGGCAAGAGACTCACTTGAGCCCAGGAATTGGAGGTTGCTGTGAGCTGTGATGCCATAGCTCTCTACCCAGGGGGACAGCTGAGGCTCTGTCTCAATAAATAAATAAATAAATAAATAAATAAATAAATAAATTGTCTCAATAAATAAATAAATAAATAAACAAACAAACAAACAAGTATAAACATTTTTCAGTACATTCTGAATTTACTTTCTTGGAATTAGCAGATAATAATTTGTGACTTACTTTTCTCCTTTACTGATTTTGGAAGTGCCGACCGGAAATAGTATCATAATCTGCATAACCTTTGAAAGTAAATTATTTCAGCTACACTAAGCCTGTAATAAATAATACAGGAAATACATTTTCTACTTTGAGTTGAATTTATTTAAATAGCTACCTATTAGAATAGTGCTTGGTCAGGCCCTATAGCTCAGTGGTTAGGGCACCGGCCACATAGACCAGGGCTGGCGGGTTAGAAACCAGCCCAGGCCTGCCAATCGACAGCAACTACAACCAAAAAATAGCCAAGTGTTGTGGCAGGCACTTGTAGTCCCAGCTACTTGGGAGACTGAGGCAAGAGAATTGCTTAAGCCGAAAGAGTTTGAGGTTGCTCTGAGCTGTGACGCCACGGCACTCTACTGAGGGCCATGTAGTGAGACATTGTCTCAAAAAAAAAGGTAGGATAATGCTTAATAATGTAGGGACTCTTGAGAAAGGATTGTATTGGCTCGGCACCTCTAGCATAGTGGTTACGGCACCAACCACATACACTAAAGTTGGCAGGTTTGAACCCAGCCCGGGCCAGCTAACCCACAATGACAACTGCAACAAAAATTAGCCGAGCGTTGTGGTGGGCACCTCTAGTCCCAGCTACTTGGGAGGCTAAGGCAAGAGAATCACTTGAGCCCAAGCAACCAAGTTGGAGGTTGCTGTGAATTGTGATGCCATGGCACTGTACTGACGGTGACATAGACTCTGTCTCCAAAAAAAAAAAAGAGGATTGTATCTGCTTTTTTGAGAAATGACCTCACATGATTGCCTTGACTATATTTGATTACCAACTTTTGAAATAACTTTTGTTTCTCTTTGTCCTTTTAAAGGACAAGCAAAAATGTATGTATGAGATTAGGCAAATTAAACAGTATCAGCTTTTAGAAATTTAGAGAAAGGCAGTTAGTTTATTAACATTCATTCACTACAAGTTTAAGTGCCTATCACTGTTGTAAGATATATCCTTTGTGAGGCATTAGGTCTCCAAATGCAAAGAAGGAAAAGATCGCTTCCCTGCAGAAGCTCACTGCCTAGTGAAGGAGGCAGAAGAGTAAACACATTATCATAATTGCCATGGAAGGGGCTGTGGTTGAGGTAAGCTCTTGGCACTATTAGGAAACCTCCCCTGAGGACCGTCTGAGAGTGTGACTGGCAATTAATTGATGTTAGAAGAGGCTGGCAAGGATCTTCTAGTCAGAATAAACAACATACCCAGATCCTTTAAAAAAGAGGGGAGATGAGACTGGTCCAGAGTCATGGGTGGGTGGCTGAGAGGGAGGAAAGTACCACAGAAGGAATGAATGCCAAATGGCTTGCAGGTGCCTGATCCTGAACATGTTATAATTTATGCTAAATGAATTTGGACTTTATTCTGAGTGCACCATTAAAGAATTTTAACCAGACAAGTAACATGATCAGGTTGACTCTAGAAAGCTCACTCTTATTTACAAATAACCATAGAAAAAAAATAATGTGTTCTTTTTAAAGTAAAATGTTATAAAAATCACTTTTCTCTCTTAGAGAATGTTTTGCCCCAGTTTTCCAAATCCAGGATACTTGAAGCCTTGATTGAGACAGGACCAAATGAGAAAGATATAACAAAAGTCCCTTTTCTGGTTTCAGTAACTTGGGGGACTTACAGTGATTTTTAGAAGTTTTGAGGCATTTGGAATATAAGCAGAGATTTTATAGCCCTAAGGGCGACTTTGTCACTTTCAGAGAAACACGTGAGTGAAGTGCACAGTTTTTAAAAAGACATCAGACAGAAGATTTTATGTTTTCTAAAGCGAATGTCTGAAATATGTCTAGGCCTTCATTTTTTAAAAAGCACCCTGTCTAGAACAAATAGACTGGCTTTTCTTTCTTCCTTCCTTCTTTCTTTTCTTTCTTTCCTTCTCTCCTTCCTTCTTTCTTCTATCCTTCTTTCTTTCTTTTGTCCCTTCTCTCTCTACCCACCACCCACTTCCCTCTCTCTTTCATTTCAGATTAATGTGAGGGTATAAAGAACTAGGTCACAATGTTTGCATTTGTTGGATAGAGTCCCTCTTCTTGGGTTCTGCACCCAGAAGGTGTACCACATACCCATACATTGTGCCCATTAAGTGGAAGCACACCAATCCCCTCCCCTCCATTTTTTTTCCTTTTTGAGATAAGTCTCATTCTGTTGCCTGTGGAGATAGTTCCTTGGAGTTAAAAATCATCTTGCTGTTTTCAGTGGACTTTGGCTTTTAGGAGCGTGAAAGTGTCCTCCTCCATGAACACATAAATGATACAAGAGACAAAACAAGGGAAGGCTTATGGATCATATACTGAGCACTTTTGCTTCTAAATAGCACGTATTTCCTAGTTAACAATGTCTTGATATTTTTTCTTCTAATAAGCCATTAATGTAGGTTACAGTGATGAGGTTACAGACAAATAGCAAATGTTAGACCAAGAATCCAAAAGACTAGAGTTTATTTCTCTTATTAACAACCACTCCCTCCTATTAAATGATGTTGGACAAATAAGTTGATTTCTGGGCCAGGCACAATGGCCTCATGCCTGTAACCCTAGTACTCTCGGAGGCTGAGGCAGTAGGATTCCTTGGCTATAAAGATTCAAGCTCCAATGAGTTACACTATTTACTCCGAGAATCTGAGGATCAGTATAGTATATACATCACCAAAGTTTATTTTTGCCTTTGCTTTAGTATTCCTATTTCTTATTATCTATTTTCACAGTTTTCTTCAGTAGTTGGAAAGAAATTTGAATGTTTGTATACAGGCAGTGAAGGAGAAGAAAAGACCATGACAGGCCTTGTTATACCTTGGACTGATTTTTTTTTCCCTTCTATCCTCATAAGTAACATTGGGTTATTATTTGGGTATGGCTTTCATTTCTATCTGTAATAAAAATGTTGAATTGAATTTGGAAGGACATAGAGAAATAAAGTGCCTCAATGTTACATTTCTACGTTATAGCTTTTGTCCTAAAAATCATCCTAAACTTTGCACAGAATAGAAAATATCTATAAATTTTATCAATGCACATTTTAAAATCTCAATTTAATTATACCATATTTTTCTATTCAAAACCAAAGAATACCCTAGAAAAGGTGTATCTTTTTTTAGTGCTTGTCCTGGAAAAAAAGTAATGGAGGCAAAGAATAATTTGAGTAAAAGCCTTACTGATTTCATGCATCTGCTTTTGGCTCATACGGATCTCCTTGGATTGTGTGATTCTTTTTTTTTTTTTTGAGACAGAGCCTCAAGCTGCCACGCTGGATAGAGTGCCATGGCATCACAGCTCACAGCAACCTCCAATTCCTGGGCTCAAGCAAGTCTCCTGCCTCTGCCTCCCAAGTAGCTGGGACTACAGGCCCCTGCCACAACACCCGGCCATTTTTTGGTTGCAGCTGTCATTGTTGTTTGGCGGGCCCAGGCTGGATTTGAACCTGCCAGCTCAGGTGTACATGGCTGGCGCCTTAGCCCGTTGAACCACAGGCGCCGAGCCTGTGTGATTTCTTTGAAGTTTATTTACTTCACATTGCATGCATCATTATAATCACTTATGTCTGTTTTCATAGTGACCCACAAGAAATCACTGGTCATGGATATAAAGCTTTCAGAGAAACATAATGATTTTACGTATCTGTTTAATGTTTGAAGTACTTAAAATCAGGGGGGGGAGAACACTTACTGTACACAAAAGCAAATCAATACAGATATTTTTCTGAGAATAATTTTAGTTAGGATTACAGATTGAAATAGGAACATAGGAATAAGCATGAATCCTCTCTCTGCATTCCACAGATTTAACTTCTGGCTTTGCCAGTCATCATCTGTTTGACTCTGGGAAAGTTCCTGAACCTCTCAACTCTACCCTATTCTCTTGTAAAATTATTAAAATCTCTTTGAATCATACCTTTCTGACAAAGTTATTAGGAAGATTAAATGAGTTATTAGAATGTCTAGCACACAAGAAGTCTTCAGTAAATGTTCTGGTGGTTTTTCTGAAGGCAGTCTAAGAAGAAAATATAACGTTATAATTTTATGTGGAACTTAAAGAAACTGACAAAACTGATGGATATTGATGATAAAGGAATGGAGAAAAGGACTGAAATTTTAAAGTTGTACGTGAGAAATAGGAGAATGGTCTGACTGCATCAGAGAGAATAAGAACATGATGTAAAAAGCATCTGTAGCTTATTCTTGGAGCACATGCACATTCTCCACGACTTCTCCAAACTACTGATATGAATTCTGTGCTCTTATCCATAAAATCATTTGCTACATTGGAATGTAATTCATTGGATGGAACTTGAAAGTTGTTGGATACTACATTGCACTTGTCCAAGTAAAAAATGTAGAGATGAATCTCTCAATTTAACATTTGGGAAGCAAGAACTGCAGTTTGGGGTGTACAAACAGTCTGAAGAACAAGAAGAAGGCTGGGGGTTTTATTAGAAAAATGTTTCAGGTTTTTTTTTTGATAGAACACTTGTTGGCACTAGAGAAGCTTTTGGGAGTGGCAAGCTCTGATTGGTGATGATGGTGGTGGGTAAAACTAGTCATGGCAGGTCATTTTAGCAACTGTTACAGAAAGTTGGTCTTAGGGATATTTCAGCAGCTGGGCTTGTGGAAAATTTAATTCTTAAGTGCTTTTTACCTCAAAAATGGACTCTGATTTAATTGGGTATGACAAGAATGACCCAATTTGTATAGTCAACTTTCACACACTGTTCTCACATAACAGGCTCTTTACTGCCTCTTATTCTTTTATCCTTTCAGTTGAAAGATCATTCTCCTAGGTGAGGAAGAATAAAGCCAAATAGGAGTTGAATTTCTCTTTACCTATTAAAATTGCTTTCTCTTCCTTCTGAAACAGTAGGCTGGTTCTTGCCTTTGTTTCTTCCTTGAAGCACAGCTTTTAAAAGAGCCTCCTTGTTAATTTGTCAGACTGTGATCATTCTGGACTGTAGCCATCCAGCCAGTATTCGTATCGGCTCAGGTCACTGTCTACCTGCTCCTTCTGTCTTAGTGCTTCTCATTTTGAAAAAGTTCTTTTTGTTGCCACATTGGCGAATCATTAGCATCTAAAGAGCAAATACACATAGTAGGAGATGGACTACTAAAATATGACCTCGGGGTTCTGTGCCTATGGATCCAGGAAAGGGTGCCATTGCTAATGCTGTCGGAGTTGGAAAATGGATTGATTCAAAAGAGAAATGTTTAGTTTCAGGCGTGGAAAGAACATTGGATGTGACCTGTCAGGGAGTTAAAGTGTAGAACCAGAGAAAAAGTAAAAACACATAACTAGGGAGATCTAGCAGTCACGTGACCTTGATTATTTAACCATAAGCACAGATAAGATCCTGAGGGCTTGAAGTTGAGAAATACAGAGTGTCCACTGGGAGATAATCAGAGTGGTAAAAATCAGGAGGAAGAGGAAGAGCTACTGAGAATGGGTCTTTCAGTAAAGGAGGACAGCAGACAGGCCAGCAAGCCAGAAGCAATTCTAAGAGCATTGTATAATTATTGAACCTCACATCATCCATACAGCAGCTGTATGTGGCATTCAAGTAGACGGAGCATCCCTAGCTACACCCAGGTGTTCAAAGAAATGTCAGCTGTACCCGAGTGTAGTAATTAGCGCACGTCTTCCTTTCTCTAGTTTCTTAGTTTGTGACTGTGGCACATGCAGTGCTGTAAGATCTCAAACTTCACCGAAAAGTTCAAAACTGAACTCCCTAAGTGCTGAGTTTTCTAAGATTCTCCATCTCCCAAAAGGATGCAGAGGTAAAGGCAATGTGCATAATACTGCATTATTATACCAGCAGGTGGCAGGCTAGAGAAAGTCTTAATTCTGCCCCTGACACATGTGTGACCTGAACCAAGTCACTTAACCTCTTCCTCCTCCCTTAGTATCTCAATCCTAAAATGACCAATTTGACTTTGATCTGTAAGGGCCTTTCAGCTCTAAAAAAAAATAAATGTATTTTTAAATAGCAAAACTTACCCTCTGCCTCATACTATTTTTGAAGGGCAGTACATTATTAGGGGAAGTTAAGCTGACATTTTGTTTTGTTTTGTTTTGTTTTAGAAAAGTGCCCTGCTGGCATGTGGCACTGGACACCCAGGGATAGCTTTAGGGGCAGGGAGTGAGTCTTGCTCCAAATTTTAATACTAACATTTTAAACTCAACCTGCCTCATTTCAGAATAAGCTTAATGTATTAATTATCTAACTTAGAAAATTGATTAATGAGAGAATATTCATTTTTAATAGCCCAGAGAATCCCATTTTAAGAAACTTGTAAGTTGCCTCCATTTGCACATTCATTTGAATATTCTTCATCTACAAGTGTGTGTTCATTGGGTTTTGGGGAGGGCTGGTTATACCATCTTTCAACATGTAAAAAAAAAAAAAAGAAATATAGATTGTGGTGGATAAGGTGTAAGATATCAGCATTTAACCAGCAAATTCTAATTTTGCCATCTCAGAGATGTCAACTCAATGGTGTTAAGTTCCAATAAAAGAGAACATTTGGTGACTTTGAGAACAGAGCACCTTAAATCACTGATTCAAAACCACTGCTACTCTGGCATTCAGGCTTCTAATGGGAAAGGCAGGAAACTCACAGCTAGATGTTAGCCTCATGCTGTTCATAGGGCTTTTTCAGCAGTATTTGTATGTGACAGAGACTGGAAAGAAATTCAGTTTTAATTTATGCTTTCAAATAGTTAAATTGAAGCCAGGCAATCAATCAGTAGTACCAGAATCCAAACATCTGATGCGTGTAAGATGAAGTGATTGGGAAGCCACTGGGTGTCCAGGGGAAAGAAAGAAATATTGGTCTTGGTTTTGGTTTTGGATTAGCAAATATTATAGTGGCCATCTGCGTCTCTAGAACAGTTTTGATCAGAGATGCAGGAATAGTCAGATTAAGGTTTTGAAAACATTTCTACCAAATTATTGTCTAACCTAGAAAATTGATTAATGAGAGAATATTCATTTTTAATAACCCAGAGAGAATATTCATTTTTAATAGCCCAGAGTATTATTATAGGGCAGCAGGCCCTTGTGCTTTCTCGAGATATGACCGAAGGACTTTATAATTTTTTAATTGACCCAGTCTTCTAAGACATGTTAGAAGAAAAACTAACATGGCACTTGTTTTTCTTCTATTCCCCTAACTAAAGCTGGTTATCCCACTCAAATCCTGCCATCTCCTTATAACCCTTCCCTTATTAGGTCGTTGCATGTAACTTCTCCTTCCCTGGTGCTGAGCACGCATATGTGTAGCAAGATGGAAATAGCTGCCACAAACAAACTTTTGTTTATGCTTTTGAGATGTAACATTTCTGCACTGGGCTCTGTTGCTTTTTTACAGAATCCATTTTCCAATTTAAAAATAACATTATAATAAAAGAGCGTCTTCTTTTTACCAATTAGGTCAAAGTCCTAAAATTTTAAGACCCAAACCCCATGGTTTAGAGCGAACTGATTCACAAACCATAGGTGACTTTGCTACAAGAAAAAAGGGTATGTACTTTAGCACCGCATGCTGTATGGGGCATTGGGAATTTATTTATTGCATAATGTTTTTTCCTTAAAAAGCAAAAAAGAAGAGCCTTAAATGCTATTGCTGTTGTAAATGCAACTTCCCAGCACGTTTTTTCTAAAATGAATGCTTCCCATAATACACAAGTCTATTTGTTATGCTATTAACAGCAGCATGTTAGATATTTGATAGTGTGTAATATTCAGTATTGTCCTTTTACATTATTCCTTTAACTTTTTAGACAACTATAAATAGACAAATATATATATATTTTAAATATGTGAACCATTTGGGAGTTCCATTTGTCTCCTGTGTTTATGTGTAATGTATACATTCTGTTCTGAGAGAATAAAGAATCATTTTCCAGGATTAATTGTGCCATTACTTAAAAATTGACAGCTAAACTGCTACTAGCCTTTGGGTATCAAAGAAGTAAAATGTGGGCGGTGCCTGTGGCTCAAAGGAGTAGAGTGCCTGCCCCATATGCCAGAGGTGGCAGGTTCAAACCCAGCCCTGGTCAAAAAATAAAAATAAAAAAAGTAAAATGTTATGTTAAAGAAAGTCAGCAGAATATTTTAAGTATAAAAGCAAGGAAAATTGTTTCAACTCAATTTTAATAAACTAATTTAGTCTTCATTATATTTGAGTTGATAAAAATAGTTATGATCTTCAATCTGAATACCCCTTTAAAATGGCCACCTATTTTGTAGTTTTATGGTAACTATAACAGTTGATTAAAATTACACATATACGGACAAAGACTCTGTAGTATAAGGAAAGCAGAAAAATGAAAATTTTTGTTTAGAGTGGCAGGATGAAACATAACTAAAATATTTATCTAATATGTTTAAGTAACTCTCCTAAAATACAACTAATATTAAACAAATAGTATTGTTTTAGTAATAGTTCTTTTAGTCCACAAATTTCTGAAAAATATCTCAGTTTTAAGAAAAGGGCTAAGAACCTCTGATAATTCTAGTGTGATAATGTCTACTGTAATAATAAGGTAATAAGTAAAGGCCACTAATAAATAAAGCTAATAAAATACTAACCTTTACTTAATTTTATATGATTTGGCAAAGGATTCTTTGGCTAAATTAAGCTAAAGATTTGAGGTAATTGTTTAAATTAATTATGGCCTTTTCTCAGACCAGATTTGGATCTAAAGATATTATTGCTATTTTGTTTATTTTCAGACTGGGCATGAATTATTTTTAAATATTTTATCATGAATTCTTTTCTTAATTTTTGGTTTTAACTAAGTTTTGCTTTTAATATTTTGTATGCATCATTTTATATGTATAGTTATACATGTATGCTTTAATATTGAAGAATGGGAATTTTTTTATATCAATGACTAAATTTTCATATTGGAGATAAAATTAGCAAAAATGAAAACTATAAGTCAGAAAACTAAAAAGGATTTAGGTCGCTACTCTTTCTTTTTGTCATTAATGTTATAGTCATAAAATATTTGCTTAAATTAAGATATAACATGTAATAGAGCTTTAGGCTTTGAGGTAACAATCATGAAACGTTATCTGACTTAGCTTTTTCCATTAATAATTTAGGCGTGTGTGACCTTGAGCAAATTATGTAATATCCATAAACCTTATTTCAATGTGTGAAACTAGCTAGTCTGAGGTTTACTTTGGCTATCAAATATAAATAAAGATATGTAGAGAGGATCTTGTTTTTTTTCCAAATTTCTATACCCTAAAATCTGTTTTTCTCTTTTTTTTTCAGCCAAGCCAGCACCCTTAGAAATAAAACCTTTACCAGAATGGGAAGAATTACAAGCACCAGTTAGGTCTCCCATCACTAGGAGTTTTGCTCGAGAGTAAGTCCTTTGTTTTCAAACATAGTTTCTTTGAATAAGATGACAATCTAGAATTGTTTATGATCATGGAAAATATTTACAGTAGTTGTCAATGGATAGTATGGGATTCTGTAAAGGGAAAACTAATTTCATTAAGATACTAAGATATTGGCAAGGTGCAGTGGTTCACATCTGTAATCCCAGCACTCTGGGAGGCCAAGGCTGGTGGATTGCCTGAGCTTAGGCGTTTGGGAGTATCCTGAGCAAGAGTAATACCCCATCTCTGCTAAAAATAGAAAACTTAGCTCGGCGTTGTGGTAGGCACCTGCAGTCCAACTACACAAGAGGCTGAGACAAGAGGATCGCTGGAGCCCAGGAGTCTGAGGTTTTTGTGAGTTATGACGCCATGACACTCTACCCAGGGTGATAGAGTGAGACTCAGTCTCAAAAAAAAAAAAAAAAGAAGAAGAAGAAATAAAGAGGATACTAAGTTATTATTTGCCTTTTTCATTCTCCTCTTATGAGTGTATAATGGAGTCTTGCAAAGGTTGCATGATTATGTAATGATATTGTCTTGACAGCTGTTATAGAACATGTATTTATTATATATTCTTTTGTTTTTAAAATATTTCTGTTTTTGTTTCTAACATGGTTAAATCAATAGGTATAACTCATATACAAAAATTCCTTGGGGGTTGCAGTAATTTTTTTTTTTTTTTTTTTTTTTTGAGACAGAGCCTCAAGCTTTCATCCTGGATAGAGTGCTGTGGCATCACAGCTCACAGCAACCTCCAATTCCTGGGCTCAAGCAAGTCTCTTGCCTCCGCCTCCCAAATAGCTGGGACTACAGGCGCCCACCACAACGCCCGGCCATTTTTAGGTTGCAGCCATCATTGTTGTTTGGCGGGCCCAGGCTGGATTCGAACCTGCCAGCTTAGGTGTACGTGGCTGGCGCCTTAGCCTGCTGAGCCACAGGCACCGAGCCTGCAGTAATTTTTAAGTGGGAAGGGTTCACAAAACCAGAAATGCTAATCTGGAAAATATGATAGTATTGTGGAGATTATTTAATTGAGAGATATTTGAATAAAATAGGGAAGCAAGAATTTATGAAGTTAAAAACCTGTGCTGAACATGAGTTTGTGTTTTATGTATACATAATAGCTTTTTTAAAAAATAGGAATTTTTAATTTCCAATTAATATGAAGGTACATATGATTAGGTTACATTGTTTGGGTTTGTAAGGTAAAGTCCAAGTTGTAGTCGTACCCTTCATCCAGGAGGTTTGCCATATACCCTACATGGTACCCATTAGGTGGGAACTTACCAAGTCCCCTCCACCTTCGTCTACCCCCTTCTTGAATTTAATTGAGTTTTTCTCTCATATGGGCCTGGACTTGTTAATCTACTAGCTTCAATTTAGTAGTGAGTACATGAGATGCTTGCTTTTTCATTCTTGAGATACTTATTTAGGAGAATGTTATCCATATCCACCCAGGTAAACACAAAAGATACAAAGTCTCCATCTTTTTTATGGCTGAATAGTATTCCATGTATACAGACACCACAGTTATTAATCCATTTATGTGTTGATGGGCACTTGGGTTGTTTCCGTATCTTTGCAATTGTGAATTGAGCTGCTATAAACATTGAAGAGCAAACTCCTTATGATAAAATGGTATTTTTTTCTTCTAAGTAGATACCTAGTAATGGGATTGTGGGATCAAATGGAGGTCTGCTTTTAGCTCTTTCAGGATTCTCCCTACTTTTTCCCAAAAGAACTGTATTATTTTGCAGTCCCACCAACAGTGTATGAGTCTTCCCCTCTCTCCACACTCTGCCAGCTTCTGCAGACCTTGTGATGTGGGCTTTTCTAACTGGAGTTAGGTGATTGGTTTTGATTTGCATTTCTGTGATGATTAGGAATGATGACCACTTTTTTCAGGGGTTTCTTGGCCATTTTGGGAAAAGGTTCTTCATGTCTCTTGCCCATAAATTTTCTATTTTATGTCTGTGACTTTCTGTTTGTCCCCCAAGTTGCTCGTAACATTTTGTTCGGTTGTTTTACACAAGATAATCTGATGTCCAAAATATATTTGTATAGTACAGCTGCAATTATTAGTTGTGTGTATGAATGTTATAGTAAATATGTACAATAAATTATTGTAAACATGAGGGAATATTTCTGATAGGATGCAAACTGTTCCGTTTTTATTTGGGGGGTAATTTTAGAAATTTTTGTCGTGTACGTCTCTGATGAGAAACTTTGTTCTCAGCTCCTCTAGGTTTCCCATGTCTCCCCGACCAGATTCAGTGCACAGCACGACATCAAGCAGCGACTCCCACGACAGTGAAGAGAATTACGTCCCCATGAACCCAAACCTGTCCAGCGAAGACCCAGTATGTACACTCTTCGTCCTAACTGCTCCCTTTCTGAGAAGCTTTAAATCATTCAAGCTAGAACATTTCTTCCAGTCTATGGGGTTTACCCTCACATCTTTATTTATATACGTAAGAGCAATAAAAGACAACTTTTAAAAATTCTTTCAAAAAATAATACCATAAGATCTAAGGCCAAGAAAAGGACAAAAGGCAATATAAAAGAGTTAAAAAAAAAAAAAGTGGCTAGGTGCAGTGGTACAAGGCTATAGTCCCAGCTACTCAGAAGGCCGAGGCAAGAAGAGCGTTTGATCCCAGGAGTTGGAGGCCAGCCTGGGCAACGTAGTAAGACTCTGTCTCAAAGTTTTAAAAAATTAAGAGAAAAACGAGAGTTTCCGGTTAATATCTCATTTAACATGTACTTTAATTTTGGCACTCTTCAAGAAAATATACTGGGCTAGACGTGGTGGCTTATGCCTGTAATCCAAGCACTTGGGAGGTTGAGGTGGCCAGATTGCCTGAGCTCATGAGTTCGAGACCCTGTCTCTAAAAAATAGTCAGGTATTATGGTGGGTGCCTGTAGTCCCAGCTGCATGGGAGACTGAGGCAAGAGAATCACTGGAACCCAAGAGTTTGAGATTGCTGTGAGTTAAAGACACCATAACACTCTACCAAGGGTGACAAAATGAGACTCTGTCCCCCCAAAATATATATATGTACTGAAAGTATTTTTTAATGCAGTTCTGTAGGTCTGTGTCACAGTATTCCTATGATGAAATGGTTTGATGTGTAATTTCTTTGATAATCTATCAGTAAGACATCCTTACATAGGCTTAAAGATTTCAGAAGACCTATTATAAACATTACTTGTTTCAGATAGGGCATATCACCACAAGGCATGAGAATTTTGCAATAGCAGGCATTTTGATCCCCACAAATCAGGTAGTTGCCGGAAAATACTTCAGGTATTTAAAAATACAAACCAACTGTAGCTTTTTTTAGTTTAATGTACCCTATCAGTTGAAATCAATTTTAATTTTTTGTTTTAGTATTTTACTTTGACCTTTTCTTAAATCAGATTTAATTCTTACTCTGTTATTTGTATTTTAGTAGGTAAGCGTATCAGTTATGATTAGGCTTACCTCTGAGTAACAAAATAAACAAGTAATGTGACTTGAGAGAGAAGTTTATTTCTTTGTTATGTAAAAGTCCAAAGATAGTCAATCTCGGGCTGTTGTAGCAGCTCTGTTCTACAGTCTTCAGGGAGTCAGGCCTCCTTCCTGCTATTCCCTAGGTATGGCTGGCATGCTCATAGGACAAGTTGGTTCTCCTGCCAACAGAGTCACATTTCAAGCTCCAGGATAGAGGCAAGGAAGAAGCAGCAAAAAGTGTGGCTCGGCTGCCTCATAAAAAGTTTCCAGGAAACTGCTGTATACAAACTATCACCCACAACTTAGCCTGTGTGGCCACACTTAGATACAAAAGGAGCTAGTGAGCAACCCCATAGTTCTGAAGAACAGTGGGCCCACCTAAAAATTCCATTCATATGGGAGAGTGGAGAGTAGGTCTTATACAATAGCCAGGCAGGGCAGTAGCTGCCAGGATAAGCAAATACCTAATGTCAAAATTTTCAAAGAATAACATTGTAGTGACCTTATTTTCTGTAAAACAAATTGACTGTGGTAGCTTATGCTTATAATCCTAGCACTCTGGACTTTAAAACCAGCCTGAGCATAAGAGCAAGACCCTATATCTACTAAAAATAGAAAAACTAGGAATGAGAGATGGGATCAGAGCAAATCTAGTTTACATATACAATGAAGATTAACTTACAATAAATTGAAATTTGGAAACACAATACATTTCCTAAACAGTGATCATGAGGTAGATAATGAAACGGTGAATTATTGATGCTGTTCATACTTTTGTATGAAGATCAAATGTCATGCATTCATCAAGTGAACCCTGACTATGATATCTGAAATTCAAATGATGGCACACCACACTAAAAATACACATCATATTATGTAGTAACAACAATGATAAATGATTTTACTTTTTTGTTGTTGTTGAGACATAAAGTCTCACTCTGCTGCTATAGGCTAGAGTGCTATGGCGTCCCCTTAGCTCATAGCAACCTCAAACTCTTGGGTGATACTCCTGCTTTGGCCTCCTAGAGTGCTAGGATTATAGACATGAACCACTGTGTCCTACGCATTTTCTTTTTTCTTTCTTTCTTTTTTTTTCAGTTTTTGGCCATGGCTGGGTTTGAATCTGCCACCTCCAGCACATGGGGCTGGCGCCCTACTCCTTTGAGCCACAGGCGATGCCTTCTTTTTTTTTCTTTTTTAAGAGACAGAATCTTACTTTGTCACCCTCTGTAGAGTGCCATAGAGTCACAGCTCACAGTATCCTCTAGCTCTGGGCTTAGGCGATTCTCTTGCCTCAGCCTCCCGAGTAGCTGGGACCACAGGTGCCCGCCACAATGCCCGGCTGTTTTTTTGTTGCAGTTTGACCAGAGCCAGGTTCGAACCTGCCACCCTCGGTATATGGGACACCCTATTCACTGAGCCACAGGCACCACCTGGATTTTACATTTTTAAAAGAATTTTAGAAAAAGCTAGGACTATAATTTTGCCTTATTATTTAATTCACAGAATACTTAACAATAACTCTTAGAATCTTAGATCTTTTCTAAACTGTTTTGTGAAAATACTGATGAAAAGTTAGACTAGACATAAGCTGTTCCCAGTAAAGATTAACCAAGAACAAATAGACTTCCTTGAAGACACAAATTTTAACAGTACTTAAAGATGAAAAAATGTCCAATTCTAGTAATAATTAGACATAAAAACATTTAACAATTCTGAGAAACTCTGTTAAGAATTTATTGGGATTAAGCATTTAGGTCATGAATTTGAGGGTTTCTTTTTTTTTTTAATTGCATTTTTATGTATTTATCTATTTTCCTTTTTTATTAAATCATAGCTGTGTACATTAATGCAATCATGGGGTACAATGTGCTGGTTTCATATACAATCTGAAATATTTTCATCAAACTGGTTAACGTAGCCTTCATGGCATTTTCTTAGTTATTGTGTTAAGACCTTTATGTTCTGCATTTAGTAATTTTCACCTGTACCCTAATTTGAAGGTTTCTTTATAGCCTTGTGATGCTGAGAACATTCTACATTTCTAGACATTTCTAGTCAGGGAAGTGCAGAATATGTCCTCTTTTGTTGATTACATTTGAATATACAAATTTATACACATTCAAGGCTGATGTTTTTGTGTGTGAATATTAAATACACATTTAGGGAAAAAAGTTCATTATGATTTTAGTTTCTTCATGAGTAAGAAAAAAGGGGAAGTTGCTATTTGTATACATTAATGTTTTATTAGTAGTAGTTAATAAATTTGGTTTTAATAAATTTAATTTATTATTTATTTATATATATAAAATATATAATAATAATTTATTAATAGATTTAATAAATCTGTTACTCCAAATATGACCCTTGCATTGAGTTGTGTGAGTTGTTTACTACATAAACATACCTCTTGCAGTACACAGTATGAACAGTATACTGCACACACACTGCATACCTGGTATAGGAAATCCAGGCCTACACGCTGCTAACCAAGCTGTAGAGCCTTGCAGAGCTGCGTCACCCTAGTGTACCTTTTTCTGTTTCACATAAATGTTTTATACTCTCTGTCACCAGCCTGCTACATTTTTCTAACACATGTTTTTTCCCTAAAGCACAGATTTCTCTGTTTAACCTGAACAAAAAAAAATAAAGTAGGAATAGAAGAGAATGAACAAAAGTAGCTGTATGAACCTTTCAAATTTTTCATCACGACAGGTGTATATCCTTAAGTTTGTTAAATCATGATGGGTTTCTTCCAAAGTAAGAAGTAATGTATGAACATTAATATCAACACGGTAGAGAGTACAAGGAATAAAGTCTCTAATGAGTACTATACAGTCTTGCATGTGAGAAGTCAGGAACCTTTCTAGCTGACTTTAACAGCAGTAAAGCATGGAGACAAGTGGGAGCATGTGTAGAGAACCATTATAATTAGAGAGTGTACATAGGGACATAAGTTCATGCCATCTTTTCCTTTCAGCATTGCTCTTCAAGTTCCCATGAATAATTTAAAATTTATTTCTTTTTTTTTATTTCTTATATTTATTTATTTTTCCTCCTCAAGCTTGTTTGTTCTTACTGTTTACTGCTGTCATCTATCTAGATCCCATCCTTTTAATCTATTTTTAGAGAGTACTCCTATAGCACAATTCCTTTTAGGAAGGAAAAGGTCAAGCTAAGAGAAGGCAGAAGAAATGAAATGGTAAAAATTCTAGATGATTGAAACAAAATAGACTTTGCAGAAAGAGTCATGTGTTCATACCCTTTAGTTAACATACTTTCTTTAAACTTTTTTAGTGTGAAAGCCTTTAAGTAAAATGTAGAAAGTTTTATTTTTCATTTAATTTGAATGTGAAGAGTAAAAGAATCCTGTAAAGTAGAACTGTAATTGAGCAAGATATAGTTTTAATATTGAGCTACCATAGCTTACTGTTGCTTGATGTCCTAATCTTAGTTTGAACCAGGTTTAACCTTTGAAACTACTTTTAGCTTTTTCTAAACTAGGCTTTCATCCATTTTTTAATTTTTTTTTTTTTTTTTAAACAGAGTCTCAAGCTATCATCCTGGGTAGAGTGCTGTGGCATCACACCTCACAGCAACCCCCAACTCCTGAGCGCAAACGATACTCCTGCCTCTGCCTCCCAAGTAGCTGGGACTACAGGTGCCCGCCACAACACCTGGCTATTTTTTGGTTGCAGCCGTCATTGTTGTTTGGGGGGCCCAGGCTGAATTTGAACCTGGCAGCTCAGTTGTATGTGGCTGGCGCCTTAGCTGCTTGAGCCACAGGTGCCGAGCCATTTTTAAAATATTATTTATTTTATTTCAGTCCTGAAAGGTTGTTGCCTAAGCAGACATTTCTTCAAGCAAACCCTCTTGAAAATAAATGCTTAGCCTTCAGTAGATGGCAAACAGGATGAGCAGAATGTCCCATGAATGTTCTACCGTTGATTTTTGTTGTATTACACTTTCAGAATCTCTTTGGCAGTAATAGTCTTGATGGAGGAAGCAGTCCAATGATCAAGCCCAAAGGAGACAAACAAGTGGAATACCTAGATCTAGATTTAGACTCCGGAAAATCCACCCCACCACGTAAGGTAAGGCAAACCTCTTAACAAACCTGAAGAACCACCTCCTTTGGGGGAATTTTATTAGTCATGTTTAATTTAAATTTAGTAAAGTCTGTTACTTAATGCCATCTCATAAATCACAATTAACACAGTTATGGAGACTGATAATTTTTTTTTCTTTTCTAATACTGTGGAAATCATATACTTTCTACTTTTTTAGTGGTTACCATTGAAATAGTTATTTAACAAATTCAGAAGTTAACCAAAGTCTTCCCTTTCTTTAAAATGTTACCTCAAGTTATATGCCATTTTTAGCATATAATGTCCCAAATTTTAGTTTTTCTTTTTATTAAACCCACAAATTCATAGTTATTACTCTTCTTATTATATAATGTTTATTATATAAATCTTTATTTACATTTTCTCACAAGTTTACCAATTTCCTTTTATAATTATTCCTTCTAGTATCTCAAACCTCTATAATAATTTTCCTTCCCCCTGAAATACATTCTTTAGAAATTCCTTTAGTGAGGCTGGGATGGTGACTCATGCCTATAATCGTAGCACTCTGGGAGGCCAAGGCAGGTAGACTGCATGAGCTCACAAGTTCGAGACCAGCCTGAGCAAGAACAAGATCTCAGGGTGCCTGTAGCTCGGTGGTTAGGGCATCAACCACATGCTCCAGGGCTGGTGGGTTCAAACCCAGCCCAGTCCTGCTAAAGAAAAAAAAAAAAAATCACCAGGCATTGTGGCAGGTGCCTATAGTCCCAGCTAATCAAGGAGGCTGAGGCAAGAGAATCACTCGAGTCCCAGAATTTGAGGTTGCTGTGAGCAATGATACCACTGTACTCTACTCAGGGCAAGAGTGACATTTTCTCAAAAAAAAAAGAGAAGTTCCTTTAGTGGAGGTCTATTTGTAATAAGTTCCTTCAGTTTTTGTTTAACTTAAAATCTTTATTTTGTGTTCATTCTTGGAAAAGAGCTTTCTTGAATGTACAGTTCTTCATGGGGAATAATTTTCTCTCAAGAAAAAATACTGTCCCACTATAATCTGGCTTCTATTTTTCCTGTTGAAAGTATGCTGTCAGTCTAATTGTAATGCCTTTGCAAGTAACCTGTCTTTTCTGACTGGCTGATTTTAGGATCCTTTCTTTGTCATTGATATTCTGCAGGTTCACTACAATGTGCCTAGACAGAGATTTCTTTTTATTTATCCAGCTTGGTACAAGTTGTGTTCCCTTTTTTTCTGGATTCATACTTTTTATCAAATCTTGGAAAGTCTCAATCATTATCTTTTTAAATATTGCTTCTCAACTCTTCTTTTTATTCTCTCCTTTGAAGTTTCTGATTAAACATAGTGTTAGAATTTCTCGTTCTATCTTCTGCATCCCTTACAGAAATTTTCCCTTAAGATGTTTTCTATCTTAACATCTCTCTGTGCTTACTTGAATAATTTCTTTAGAATTGTCATCAAACTCACTAATTTTCAATTCTTCTCATTTAATTTTTAATTTCAGTTATTTCACTTTTTATTTCTAAAATGAAATTACTTATTGGTTCTTTTTAAGATATGCTTAGCTAGTTTTAATAGCTTCTTATTTATTTAATTTAGTTTTAGTTTTTGGCTCCTTTAAACATTTTGTACCTAGCATATATTTTATCCCATTTATGCAGCAATTCTAATATCTGAATTCCTTGGCAGTCTGAATCTTTTTTTTTGAGACAGAGCTCAAGCTGTCACCCTGGATAGAGTGCTGTGGCATCACAGCTCACAGCAACCTCCAACTCCTGGGCTCAAGTGAGTCTCTTGCCTCTGCCTCCCAAGTAGCTGGGACTACAGGCGCCCGCCACAACGCCCGGCCATTTTTTGGTTGCAGCCGTCATTGTTGTTTGGCGGGTCCTGGGGCTGGATTCGAACCCGTCAGCTCAGGTGTACGTGGCTGGTGCCTTAGCCCGTTGAGCCACAGGCGCTGAGCCAGCAGTCTGAATCTTTTATTTATTGTTTCTGCCAACTCATATTCTCCATGGCTTGTATCATTGTGTCTTTTATACATTTTTATCATGATTTCATTTTGCTGAACAAACCTACAGGAATCCTGAGGACCCGAATTTCCTCCCAAACTGATTCGCAATTGCTTCTAAGAACCAGGAATGCTACCACGCTAGGACCATGTCAGTTCCCTTCAAGGGTCCCTAACTTAACAGATTCAGCATCACCTCCAATGCAAGACTTCCTGCTTGCCTTGCTGAGATTGACATTCATCCTAAGGATAGTGCTGCCTTTACCATTTAAAAGCCCACTACTTCCTCTGTTTCTCTTAAAACATAGGTGTTTCTCTTACTTTCTAGTGAGCCCAGCAGTGCATTCATGATTGTATTTGTTTTAATTTGTCAAATATCTAATTGGATTTTAGGAGTAAGAGGGCATCCACCTATGTAATTCATCATTCTTGAAGTATTGCTTTTCAGAAAAGAGAAAAGTAAACATTTCTTAGCTCAGAGAGTAAACATTGATACTTACTCTCAAGGCTTGGAAAAAAGTCAAACTTAAGCTAGCAAGAGAATCATACTCTCTATTGATTATTCATTTAAAGATGAGCCAGGTATCTGGTGTCCCTGTATTTATGAATTTCACCCGTGATGGGAGCATTAGTTTGAATTCTTATATATAATAATTTTAAATTTAAGAGAAAAATAGTGCATAGTTAGGAAAGAAAAAACAATCATTGTTAAATTTGAGCTAGTTAATGTTATTTTTTGTGACCCAATAGAATTTCAAGAGCATTCACAATGCCTATGTGTCTGTTTTTAAGCCTGAATTTCACTCAGAAACACTCCTCTGTTTTTTCTTTGTGTTGCAGCAAAAAAGCAGTGGCTCCGGCAGCAGTGTAGCAGATGAGAGAGTGGATTATGTTGTGGTTGACCAACAGAAGACACTGGCTCTAAAGAGCACTCGGGAAGCCTGGACAGATGGGAGGCAGTCCACAGAATCTGAAACACCAACCAAGAGCATGAAATGAAAATATTACTTTGCATTTATGAACAATAAATTTATGAATTGTAAAGAGGAATCCTGTTTGAAGATGACTTGACAGTTCTACTCTAGGTAGATCTCCAAATGAGTAGAGTTGAAGTCAAAGAACCTTTCAGGCATAATCAAGCAATTTAGACTTAACCATGGTGCTTTGTGGTATCTGAACAATTCATAACATGTAAATAATGTTGGTAAATAGTATTGTTTAGCTCCCAGAGAAACATTTGTTCCATAGTTAACACACTTGTAGTATTACTGTATTTATGCACTTTTTCATTTAAAACATTGTTTTGGGTATTCCTAATGTTCCTTAACATAATTCCTTTGGGAGTTCTTGTTTTTCCTCACACACTACTTTATATAACAGTACTACGTTAACTAAGCTATTTTTAGATTCAGAAATGGCTGTTTAAACTACAGTCTAACAACATTAAGGTGAGAAGTAGATTCACAAGTTAGCCGTCCACCTGAAGCTTCAGGTGGTGACCATTACCTTAAACTACAGAATATAGTTTAACTCATCATTCATTGCCTTCCAAAATCCTGAAGATAATGTATGTACTGGTATCACAACCTAGTTCTGTGGTTCATGTGCATTTAGTTTTTAATGGTGGAACTTTGTTATATTTTGTTAATTGCAGCATTTTTTGGTTCATTGAGTAAAGATTCTCCCGGGTAGGATCTCGCACCTGCAAGTCATTGACGGCATGTAGTGATGATGTGCTCTTATACTTGTTAACATGTATTAAATGTTATTTGCAAAATGTAGATTATATAACTAATCAGGTACGTACCAGGCACTGATGTGCTAATACACTGATCAGGTTTAGACAATGAACTTTGGTTGTGTTCTTGTTAGTCCTAGTACTGGTTCCCAGTTTGGAATTAATGAAGCAATTGATATTCATTCACTGTTAGTTATAGCAACATACTGTGATTTTTAATTAGTAATTTAGATTTATTACTCTAAGAATGAAATCCTATCTTTTGACACCATAGTGCCCTTTCTATGATTTTTTTTTTTTACTTAATATTCTTCTTGGCCTTATATTTAAATCCCTATGCAATTAATATTTTATATCTGCATTTTTTAAAAAAAAATTGATGTTATATAAGTGATTCTCATATGTAGCACCTGTTGCTTTTCCATAAAAGAATTCAGGATTTTGTACTGTGATTGATACTCTCTGCCCCAATTTAAGTAATATTAGAGCCTTGCTGTAATGTGAAATCTTATAGTCATGGACCCCTGCCAACCAAATTTCTGAAATCACCAGAGGGATGGTATAATTTTGTCTCACCTGTAACATGGTCCTGTGACATGTGTAGCAAGACCACAAATGATAGTGAGGCTACAATTAACATTCATCTGCTCTGGCATTGCAGCATACTTTAGAAAACAGGTATAGTTGTTTTCTTATGTTTTAACCAAGTTACATACAATCTCTTATGTATTGATTTGAGACTTACAGATTTTGGAGGGAGCATAGAGATGGGAGTGCCACAGCTAAGGCAGAACTCCCTCCATTCAGACCTCTAACTGTTGCCTGAGTACACAGATGTGTCCTGGTTTCTGGCCTGTTGGCCATAATGCTGTGCCTCATTGATGTAGTAGGTTTATTTCCCCCAATCCACGGACTAAGAATATTCATAACAAGATGAATTGTAGAGTAGTAACACTTGATGCTTTTAAATGTTTGTTTCTTTTTAAACAAAAACTAAAACCCAGAAGTGAATTTTGAGGTGAATTTTTAAATAAAAAAGATTGTTTAAAGTTGGTGTGCAAGCTGTTTTAATGAAATCACAAAATAAAATCTAACATCCTTGAAATATCCCTAAACCAAGGGTGGTGAACTACAGCCTTGGGGCATGTGTAACCTTCTGGATCCTTTGTGGCCTTCTGACTGAATCTAAATTTTACAGGACAGATCTTTTCAATAAAAATAATTATTAAAACACACAACACAGTTGATGTATAAAAATACTAAATTGTGTTACCTGGAGGATGAATATGTTTTGAAATTTAGAACATAATAATAAATATTTAACTCAAAAATAAACATCTTTCTTTAAAGCTGCCAATTGGAGAATTATCTAGCAAATATGAATGTTTTTAGTCTAATTTCTTCTTAAATTTTAATAACTTAGTAAGGATTTTTAAAGATCTGCAGCATTATAACTTTTATTAATATTCCCATTATTCTGAGTAATTCAAGAATGGAAATGTATTAGAAAGACAGTTTCTTACAGAGCAATATTTTCCAAACCTTTTTTTAACACTAAAATCTTTTTTTAAAATAACATTTTCTGTGTAACCCCAATACCTAAAGCCTGAAAACTTCACTTAATTAGTACGAATGTATTTTTAGTTTATATTCCTGTTTACTTACTTAGGTTCATTACTAAGCATTATATGATTTGTCAATTATTTCTGAATAATACAAATATGGAGTTATACATAGTTGATTAAACTGGAAGCCAATGTATTTCTATGCCTTGTTTTATTTACATACTATCAAGAAAATTGTGACTTACATAGATATAGGTGCAAATAATAACAGTTTTTTTTTGTTTTGTTTTGTTTTTTTGAGGCAGAGCCTCAAGCCGTCACCCTGGATAGAGTGCTGTGGCATCACAGCTCACAGCAACCCCCAATTCCTGGGCTCAAACGAGTCTTCTGCCTCCGCCTCCCAAGTAGCTGGGACTACAGGCGTCCACCACAACGCCTGGGCATCGTTTGGTTGCAGCCGTCGTTGTTTTGTGGGTCCAGGCTGGATTCGAACCCACCATCTCAGGTGTATGTGGCTGGCGCCTTAGCTCATTGAGCCACAGGCACCGAGCCAATAACAATTTTCAGACAAATATCTCAAGAGATTCTTTCATCAGAGATATCTGAAATTGTGTTCCAAGGTCTATACAAAGATAAATTATTATAGAATGTAATACATAAGCAGTGTACAGTGTGGTAAAATAGTGACTGTAGCACATTAGAATGTGCATTTTTATTAAGTTTTAAAATAAACACATAAAATGAATCAAAAGGTTTTAACTCAGCCTCCAAGAATGTCAATTTCAGCCAGGAAATGTTTAAAAACCACTGGGTTAAGGGACAGTTCAGTGTTACAGATCAGAACTTTTTCTTCTACATGTTTGATGTTCTCTACCTGTATTTTTGAAAAACTAGTATTTTATGAAGGTTTGAAATGCCAAAACACAGTGCTTTCAAAAGTCAAAATTCAAACTTGAAGGATTTACACTATTTAACCCATTGAAGGTATCATTTAGTAAGCTATAAAGAATGTGTTTTATCCATACCGTAACTCATACATTTTATCTTTTTCAATACTGCATAAGCTACTATGACCATTTTGGAGAATTTCATGAAGGTACTTTGAGGGTGTCTGAGTATGTGTATGTGTATACATATATATATATATATATATATATATATATATATATTTTTTTTTTATATATATATAAAAATACTGTTATACCTGTACATTAGGTCACAATTTCTTCTGGACTCTTTTTATATTTAATTAATAGGGATAAATCTCCCTATTTATGTATTTAAACTGGACATTGAACACCAGCATTTTTCTTTTTCTGCTAGTGGGAAGTTATCTGCTTTTCCCCTTTAGAGAAAGCACTATTTTTTATACTTTGTTAAAATTTTACTACCTGGATGCCTGTAGCTTAGTGGTTAGAGTGCTGGCCCTGTGCAGCAGGGCTGGTAGTTTCAAACCCAGTGCAGGCCTACTTAACAATAAAATATTAATTGCTTTATGCCTGTACACTATGCTGCAGACACTAATCATAATTCTTAGGTGTTCCCATACACTCTTAGTGCCTCTTCTTTGCATCATTGAAAGTGTGGGTATTAGAATTTTGAATGACTACAAAGTTTTTTTGTTGTTGAGACAGTTTCACTATGTTGCCCTTGGTAGAGTGCTGTAGCGTCACAGCTCACAGCAACCTCCAACTCTTGGGCTCATGCGATTCTCTTGCCTCAGCCTCCCAAGTAGCTGGGACTTCAGGTGCCCACCACACTGCCTGGCTAATTGTTGTTGTTGTTGTAGTTATCATTGTTATTTAGCTGGCCCAGGCTTAGTTCAAACTCACCAGCCTGAGTGTATGTGGCCAGTACCCTACCCACTGAGGTATGGGTGCCGCCCTCTGTAGAATTATTTTTATTTAGGCTCAGTCTAATCCCTATTATGGGTTTCAACAAACTGATTAGTAAAGGGATCATGTGAGTTTTTGTAATCCAAACTGATAATTGATAATCATCCCAGATTTAAATAGCAAAATGCAGTATTGTCATAGCTCACAGAAACCTCACTCTTGGGTTCAAGTGATCTCCTTGCCTCAGTTTTTCATTTATGGCAGAGACAGGGTCTCACTTTTGTTCTTGAAACTCACGTGCTCTTGTGCTGGTCTTGAACTCACGTGCTAAAGTGATCCACCCAGAGTGCTAGCAAAATCTTATGTATAAATTTATTTCTCCCCTCCTGCACGTCATGTTTTGTAAAGTTCCAATTGTAGATAGATACTTTCTGCTACCAAATAAAACTTTTCAGTTTGGTTTTAAGACCTTACGTAGACAATTAGGATACTGAATTTAAATTTGTTCTTTAAGAGTGTTTTTATCTGGATTAAAAAAAATACAATTCTGCCACTGACTGCACTTCCTAGTCCCACTTCTATAGGGTCAGTCATTTTCTTTTGTTTGTTTGTTGAATAAAGTCTCACTTTGTTGCCCAGGGTAGAGTGCGATGGCATCATAGCTCACAGCAACCTCAAACTCTTGGGCTCAAGTGATCCTCTTTCTTCAGCCTCCCCAGTAACAGGGACTACAGGTGCCCTCACACAGTGCCCACGTAGTTTTTCTGTTTCTAGTAGAGATGGGGCCTTGCTCTTGATCAGGCTATTCTTGAAGTCCTGAGCTCAAGCAATCCATCCACTTTGGCCTCCCAGAGTGCTAGAATGACAGGTGTGAGCCAACATGCCCAGCTAGGGTCACTCATTTTCTGCAACAAAATCTCACAAAATCATACTGATCTGCCCTAGCTAAGTAGGAAAAGATTCTTGAATTCCACCACCACATGCTCATACCCTATTAGTCTTCCATCCAACCAGTGCTACCAGCGTTTTATTGAGTAAAAGGCCAAAGAAATGAAGACCTGCATGCAACCTTTATCAGAAATTATATCCTTCAAACATGACTGGGAAGATGATTCTGTTTATTAGCTGGCTGGTCTTTTTCATTTCCATGAGAGTTTCAAACATCTCCAGTACTTGATAAAATCCCAAGAATTGCTACAAGTCACCCCTTTGGTCCCCTCAGCTCAGCATTTGCAGCTCTGACTCTTGTTAAATCCTATTTGGGAAGTTTGGACAGGCAGGGTTGTCTTTGAGGTCATTTCCTCCTCATTTTTCTGTCACCTTGTAAATAGTGAAAGTTGTGAGTATTTGCATGTAACTTCTTTGGAGAAAAAACTTATATCCTCTGATATAGAAATACTTTTTGAATTGCTATTTTGTTAGGAAGGTGTTGTGGAAAATGACTTGTATTGCATTCTGTGCAATAACTTTAAAAGCTGGATCAGTGATAGAAGGCATTTTTTTAATCTTCTATGATTGAATAGCAATCCCCCTTAGATTCTTGATTTAATATAATTTTTTTTTTTTTGCAGTTTTTGGCCGGGGCTGGGTTTGAACTCGCCACCTCCGGCATATGAGGCCAGTGCCCTACTCCTTTGAGCCACAGGTGCCGCCTTTTTTTTTTATTTTTTTGAGACAGAGTCTCACTATGTTGCCCTGGGTAGAGTGCCGTGGTGTCTCAGCTCACAGCAAATTCTTGGGCTTAAGTGATTTTCTTGCCTTGGCCTCTTAAGTAGCTAGGACTATAGGCAGCCGCCACAATGCCTGCCTAAAATACAAATTTTTAAAATAAAATAAATGAACAACCTATAGAAAATAAGTTTCTACAATGTATTTCTATACTTCATTTAATAGGATTTTATTACTGTTACTTATGATTATAGTAGCAATTTTCTCTCAATGTGTCCTGCTGATTTTGTGATTTACATGGTGCTGGAACATTTGGACTATGATGTGCACATAGAGTGGTATAGAAAATTTTAAGGCCAAATTTATAAAAAAAAAAGTTCACTTTATCAAATAAATAAGATGCTTAATCTTATTTGTCAACTTGACTAGGCTATGGTTCCCATGTATTTTGTCAAATACTAGTGTAGGTGTTGCTTTGAAGACATTTTGTAGATGTGATTAACATTTTTTTTAATTTAATTTTTTTTTTTTTTTTTGAGACAGAGCCTCAAGCTGTCACCCTGGATAGAGTGCTGCGGCATCACAGCTCACTGTAACCTCCAATGCCTGGGCTCAAGCAAGTCTCCTGCCTCTGCCTCCCAAGTAGCTAGGACTACAGGCACCCGCCACAACGCCCAGCCATTTTTTGGTTGCAGCTGTCATTGTTGTTTGGCGGGCCCAGGCTGGATTTGAACCCGCCAGCTCAGGTGTACATGGCTGGCGCCTTAGCTGCTTGAGCCACAGGTGCCGAGCCAGTGTGATTAACATTTACAATAAATTTTTTTAATTTATAGCTCTGTGTACATTAATGCAATCATGGGGTGCAATGTGCTGGTT
The DNA here is from genome assembly GCA_963573935.1 of Arctocebus calabarensis. Classification (NCBI taxonomy): domain Eukaryota; kingdom Metazoa; phylum Chordata; class Mammalia; order Primates; family Lorisidae; genus Arctocebus; species Arctocebus calabarensis. The sequence goes on from CAUYON010088479.1 coordinate 27,090, forward strand.
TGAAATATTTTCATCAAACTGGTTAACATAGCCTTCATGGCATTTTCTTAGTTATTGTGTTAAGACATTTATATTCTACATTTAGTAAATTTCACATGTACCCTTATAAGATGCACCATAGGTGTGGTCCCACCAATTACCCTCCCTCTACCCAATTTTTTTTTTTTTTTTTAATGGTGACAGAGTTTCACTGTTTTTTCCTGGGCTAAACTATAGCGGTGCAATCATGGCTCATGCAACCTTGAATTCCTGGGCTCAAGTGATCCTTCTGCTTCAGTCTCCTACGTAGCAGGGACTACAGGCGTGCACTACTATACCTAATTTTTCCATTATTTTGTAGAGAAGGGGGGGGGTCTCACTATGTTACCTAGGCTGGTCTCGAACTCCTGGCTTCAAGCAACCTTCCCTTCTCACCTTCTAAAAGTGCTAGGATTTCAGACATGAGCCACTGTGTCTGGCTAATCAGTTCGTCCTAAGTAAAGCAGATTGTCATTCATAATGTGGTTAGATCACTTCCAATCATTTGAAGGTCTTAAGAGCAATAATTGAAGTTTCCCTAAGAAGAAGGAATTCTGCCTCAAGACTAACAGATTAAACCTGCCTGGGTTTCCAGCCTGCTAGCTTGTCCTATGGATTTTGAACTTGGGACGGCATCATCACCGCCTACCTGAATTTCCAGTCTGCCAGCCTATCCTGCAAATTTCAGACTTGTCAGTTCTCATAATCCTGGAGCCGTCCTTAAAATAAAACTCAATCTTTGTGTGTGTGTCTGTGTCTCTCTCTATATACATACACACATACATAACGTACATATCTTATTGGCTCTGTTTCTCTGGAGAACTTTGATTCATTAATCTGAGTGCCTCTTATACCAAGCAATTATTTTGAAGTTTAGTTTAAAATGTATTAGCAATCTGTGCTCAAATTTTTTCTCTTTTAAAAAGTTCATGAATTTCTGAAGCCATTTGCTGATAGTCATCCGTATTTCTACTTCTGCTGGCCCTAACTTTGTTCTTCTAGGAGCCATTAAATTGGCATCTCCAACGACAGAAAACAGTATGCTAAGAAGAACCTATAATTAGCTTCCTGCTGAGTGGGGAACAGAATTCTAGTAAGAAAAGGATTTCAGGCTCCGCGCCTGTAGCTCAATGGCTAGGGCACCTGCCACATACACCCGGGCTGGTGGGTTTGAACCCGGCCTGGGCCTGCCAAACAACAATAACAACTACAACAAAAAAATAGCCGGGCGTTGTGGCAGACCCCTATAATCCCAGCTACTTGGGAGGCTGAGGCAAGAGAATTGCATAAACCCAACAGTTTGAGGTTTCTGTGAGCTGTAATGCCACAGCACTCTCCTGAGGGTGACATAGTGAAACTCTGTCTCAAAAAAAAAAAAAAAAATTTCACTTGTAACAATTTATTATTAGCTTATTTGTTGTTTCTTGGGAATAGAATAAAAAGATAAAAGCAAAATATGGAGAACTGTGTATTGGGTGGAAGGTTATGAGTATTGTATTAGTTATGTAATGCTGTGTACACAACAAACAGAATGTAGTGACTTAAAATAACAAACCATCTATTCTCATAGTTTCCATGGTCAGAGATTCAGGAGTGTCTTGGCTGGACAGTTGCGGCCGGCCCAGCGTCTGTAATGTAATTACAGTCGAATCAGCTGAGACTTCAGTCTCCACCAAGGTGGTCCACTGACTTGGCTGGCAAGTTGGTGCTGTCTGTTGATGGGGAGCCTCTGTTCCTCTTCGTCTAGTCTTCTTTGCAGAAGTGCTTGAGTATCCCTATGGCATGGTGGCTGGCTTCCCCTGAAGCTGGTGATCCAGGAGATCAACCAGAGTTGCATGACCTTTTATGACTTAGCCTCAGAGATGTGTTGTCTTTGGTGAACTCAAATGGGTTGTATAGTCCATTTCCTGTTTCACTATGGGAGGAGCCTTACAAGAGCATGAGTAGCAGGAAGTGAAGATCACGGGAAGCCATCCTAGATACTAGCTATCACAACCGTACAGGAAAGAGTCACGAGATAAGGCCAAGGATAGAAGCCCTTGAGAACCGGATGACTTGAGTACATCAAGAATTAAGGATGTTAAAATGCTGGAAAAATAATCCATAGCATGGGAATAGGCCACGACAGGTCAGGAGACAGTTTTAGATCTAGATCTATGAGTTTAGCTGTGTGTTCTTATAAATCACAAAGCAAGGCCGGGTGCAGTGGCTCACGCCTATAATCCTAGCACTCTGGAAGGCCAAGGCCAAGCTCATGAGTTCAAGACCAGCCTGAGCCCAAGTGAGACCTTGTCTCTAAAAAAATAGTCAGGCGTTGTGGTGGACGTCTGTAGTCCCAGCTACTTGGGAGGCTGAAGCAAGAGAATGGCTTAAGCCCAAGAGTTTGAGGTTGCTGTGAGCTGTGACACCACGACACTCCATCGAGGGCAACAAAGTTAAGACTGTTTCAAAAAAAAAAAAAAGTTACAAAGCCACTCAACAGTTCCTGAGTTATGTTATTGAATATAAATATATACTTAGTCCTCTTTTTTTTTTTTTTTTTTTTTTTTATTTCAAGCTGGCTTTGCTTTCAGTTTCCTTGTTTTATACTTAGTCCTCTTAATACTGTCAGGTAAATAAATTTATTTTCTCCAACCCTCAATTTAAACAGCCTCTTAATATTGTCAGGTAAATAAATTTATTTTCTCCAACCCTCAATTTAAACAGCCCCTTTAAATTTCAAGGGATTTTTCTTGATTTGGGCAGCCAGAGATGATAGCTCTTCCTCTAAATGAGCCAACAATGATAACTTCTCTTGACATACTTTTCATACTTGGCTGTTGTGATGTGTATTAGTCATCACTAAGCATCACATGGCTTAAAGAAGAGAAATTTATTTCTCATTATTCAGGAGGCTAGATGTCAAAGATCAAGGCTGGCTGGTTTGGTTTCTTCTGAGGCCTCTTGCCTTGTAGAGAGTCATCTTCGTTGCCCTCACATATTTTCTGGATGCATACCCCTGGTCTCTCTCTCTTATAAAGACATCAGTCAGATTAGACTCCATCTATATGACTCATTTTACCTTAATTACCTGTCTAATGGCCTTATCTCCAAAAACCTGATGCATTCTGGGGTTATGACTATGTTTGTACCTAATCTGTCTGCCTGGGTACCTTTTTCCTGGCAGGAAAAGATGGCACACCCAAAGGGTATAATTGAAGAGAATTAGAATGAAAGGACTGTTGTATAGCTAGGTTTAAGGGAACCAACAAAGACTGAAATTTCTACTATAAAATATTAAAAGTGAAGAAAATTTAAAAAACAAAGGAATATACAATGTATATGGATGGGGTAATTCAATGCTGTAAAGACATTGCTTTTTCCCCAAATTGATCGTTAGGTTCAATGTAATCTTATTTAAAATTCCAAAAGGTTTTGTTACTTTTGTTTTAAACAAAACTGAGATGCTGATTTTTAAATATTTGTAGAAGTATTATACAAAGGACAAAGACTAGCCAAAACATCCTTGAAAAGAAAAATGGGGTAGCACTCTATAAGATTTATGATTTATTATAAGGACAGCAACTAATGCAATGTAATATTGGTATAAGGAAAAAATCTGCCAGTGGAACACAGAAGAGAACATAGTAACAGATCTACACACTATGTGTATATGAACACCTGATTTATGACAAGGTGGTCTACACAGCAGGGGAAAAACAATGTTCTTTCAAATAAATGGTGGTAGGCCACTTCGATATACATACAAATAAAAAAAAAAGAAAATTGACCTCTAGCTTACATCATAAACAAGTGATCAATTCCTAGTGAACTATAGATATAACTGTGAAAGGAAAAGCAATAACAAAGTTATTGCAAAGTTATATGGGATAATTTCATGATTTCAAACAAGTTTCTTTTTTTCTTTTTCTTTTTTTGAGAGACAGAGTCTCACTCTGTTGCCCTTAGTAGAATGCCATGGCATCACAGCTAACAGCAACCCCAAACTCTTGGGCTTAAGTGATTCTCCTGCCTCAACCTCCCAAGTAGCTGGGACTACAGGCGCCTGCCACAAAGCCTGGCTATTTTTTGTTGCCATTGTCACTGTTGTTTAGCTGGCCCACGCTGGGTTTGAACCCGCCACCCTTGGTGTATGTGGCCAGCACCGTAACCACTGTGCTACCAGCTCCTGAGCCTCAAGTAAGTTTCTTAAACAGGACAAAAGGGGCCGCACCTGTGGCTCAGTGGGTAGGGCACCGGCCCCATATACCAAGGGTGGTGGGTTCAAACCGGCCCGGCCAAGCTGCAACAACAAAAAAATAGCCGGGCATTGTGGCGGGCGCCTGTGGTCCCAGCTACTCGGGAGGCTGAGGCAAGAGAATCACCTAAGCCCCAGAGCTAAGGTTGTTGTGAGCTGTGATGCCACAGCACTCTCCTGAGGGCGACAAAGTGAAACTCTGTCTCAAAAAAAAAAAAAAAAAAAAAAAAAACAGGACAAAAGGTTAACCAAACAAAGTTTGATAGGTATCAAAATTAAGAATATCAGTTTATTGGCTTGGCGCCTGTGGCTCAATGGGCTAAGGCGCCAGCCACTTACACCTGAGCTGGCAAGTTCGAATCCAGCCCGGACCCACCAAACAACAATGACAGCTGCAACCAAAAAATGGCTGGGCGTTGTGGCGAGTGCCTGTAGTCCCAGCTACTTGGGAGGCAGAGGTAGGAGACTCACTCGAGCCCAGGAATTGGAGGTTGCTGTGTGCTTTGATGTCATGGCACTCATCCAAGGGTGTTGGCTTGAGGCTCTGTCTCAAAAAAAAAAAAAAAAAAAGAATATCAGTTTATCAATAGCAAAAGCAAACACACTATGGGATAATTGACAAAAGATTCAGAATCTGATTATATTTAGAATTCCTATATATCAACAAGAAAAATACAGTAAGTAGGCTGGGCATGGTGCCTTATACCTGTAATCCTAGACTCTGGGAGGCCAAGCTGGGTGGATTCCTTGAGCTCACAAGTTTGAGACCAGCCTGAGCAAGAGCAAGACCCTGTCTCTACTAAAAATAGAAAAATTAGCTGGGCATTGTGGCAGGCAGCATATAGTCCCAGCTACTGGGGAGGCCGAAACAAAAGGATAGCTTGAGTACAGGAGTTTGAGCTCGATGTGAGCTATGATGCCATGGTACTCTATCCAGGGCAACAGAGTGAGATTCTGTCTCAAAAAGAAAAGAAAAGAAAGAGAAGAGGAAAGGAGGGGAGGGGAGGGGAAAGGAGAGAAGAGGAGGAGAGGGGAAAATATAGAAAATAGAGAAATGAACCAGAAGTTTCACAAACAGAAAAAGAATAAAACATATGACATGGTTTAACCTTCCTGGTAATGGTAAAACGCAGATAAAAACCATGTTACATTACTGCACATCTAAACAAAGGATTAAAATTTTAAAAGACTGCCAATAAATATACCAAGTGTTGCCAAGGATGTGTTGCAACAATTACTCTCATACAGACCTAGTGGGAGTTCAAATTAATACAGCCACATTGAAAGGCTGTCATTATTTTCAAAAGTTGGACATAAGAATACCTTATGATCTAATAGTTATATTCCTGTGTTAGACCCAAGTAAATGCATGCACATGTGTACCAAAAGATGGACATAAGAATGTTCAAAGTGTTATAAACACCAAAGATGTAAACATAATGCAAATGTGCATCAACATTAGAAAGGATAAATGAATTGTTTTTTATTCTTACAAATGAAATATGTAAATGAATAAACTATGACCACTGAAGCACATAGATGAATCTCACAAATACAACATTGTTTAAAACCAGCTAGATAGGCTTGGCGCCTGTGGCTCAAGCAGATAAGGCGCCGGCCACATACACCAGAGGTGGTGTGTTTGACTCCAGTCTGAGCCTGCCAAACAACAATGACAACTACAACCAAAAAATAGCCAGGCATTGTGGTGGGCGCCTGTAGTCCCAGTTACTCTGGAGGCTGAGGCAAGAGAATCACTTAAGCCCTGGAGTTTGAGGTTGCAGTGAGCTGTGGTGCCACGGCAATCTACCCAGGGCGACAGCTTGAGACTCTGTCTCAAAAAAAAAAAAAAAAAAAACCCAGCTACATAAAACTAAAAATGAAGTAAGGAGTTAACTTTCATAAACATGAGGATGTTGATTATGTTTTGGCTGAGAAGAGAGGGAAGCTGGAGGTAGGGTACATGGGAGGTTTGGG
>CAUYON010088482.1:0-43455 GCA_963573935.1 Arctocebus calabarensis
TCTTGGGCTTAAGCGATTCTCTTGCCTCAGCCTCCCTAGTAGCTGGGACTACAGGCGCCCGCCACAGCACCCGGCTATTTTTTTGTTTTGCAGTTCGGCCGAGGCCAGGCTTGAACCCGCCACCTTCGGTATATGGGGCCGGCACCCTACTCGCTGAGCCACAGGAGCCGCCCTGAATTCTGGGTTTTTAAAAATAATATAAAATGTCTATGTTCCCCTCAAAACAGAAAATTTAAGCTTTACTCTTTTGTAGAATGCGCTATTAAATTTAGTTCATCTATCATTCTATCCTATAAAACTCTTATTATCTGAGGCAACCAAGAATCAATGGCACAGAAATATTGAATGTTCATAATTATGTCCCAAAGGATCAGTGGTATTGACAAGCTCATTCCCAACCAGTAGCTAATAAACTGATCATGATTTAATTAAATTTGTATATTATGTGTGAAAGGTTTTCTGTGTTATTTACAAGACATTTTCCTTCACTCAGTATGCCATGTTCTGGGCTTTTCATGCCTACTGAAGCTCAAAGACAAACCATAATTATACTAATAAAGTTGAAAGCCTACAGATAGAAACAAAACTTTATAATCCATTGTTAGTATTAGTATAAGATATTATACTAAGATATTGTACTTATACTATCTTATACTAATAAAGTTGAAAGCCTAGAGATAGAAACAAAATTTTATAATCCACCGTACTAATAACTTTAATTGAGGTGCATATGTGGTCCTTTGGCAGAAAATTCAGTCCTCATAGTCAACTTGTGACTTGGGTTAACATAGAAAGTATAAGTAATTTGTCAAATTGCAGTGAGTATGTAAGAGGTAGGATGGTGTTTGAGTTTCAATCTCTTATTCCAAACGTGTGTTTTCTCAATAATGTCTTATTATTTGATAATTAAGAATAGGGCCTGGCATGGTGGCTCACGCCTGTAATCCTTGCATTTGTGAGGCCGAGACCCGTAGATTGCTTGTGCTTATGGGTTCAAGACCAGCCTCAGCCAGAGTGAGATTTTGTCTCTTAAAAAAATAACTGGGCAGTGTGGTGGGCACTTGTAGTCCCAGATACTGAGGAGACTGAGGCCAGAAAATTGCTTGCACCCAAGAGTTTGAGGTTGCTATGATGCCACGGTACTCTACCGAGGGCAACAAAGTGAGACTCTGTCTCAAAAAAAAAACAAAGAAAGAAAGAAAGAAAAGAAAAAGGGAAAAAATGAAAAATAAGAATGATTCTTGCACAATACAGTTGTTCGTGTATAAAGTGTCTTATGTCTGATGTGCTCCTTCAGGCGAGGTCCATGTATTGATACTCACATGTTGTCCACTGTACTAGTTGGTGTTATCTAGGGGAATAGAATCAATGGAATATAGATAGATAAATTAGAAGAGATTTATTATGGAAATTGGCTCATTTAATATGGAGGTCCCAAAGTCCCATGATTTACTATCTACAAGCTGGAGAATGAGGGAAGCTGTGCTATAATTCTGTCTGAATTCAATAGCCTGAGAACTTGGGGCGGGAGGTGCAGGAGGCATGGGAGAAGGGGCAGGGAGTCTCTGGTATAAGTCCTAGAAATCTAAGACCAAAGAACCAAGAACTCCGACATTCGAGTGCAGGAGATGGATGTTCCAGCTCAAGGAGAAAAAGAATCTCTCTTTTGCTCAGTTTTTTTTGTTCCATCCAGAATTTCAACAGATTGGTTGATGCCCACATGGTGAGGGCAGACCCTATTTACTCAGTCTACTGATCCAAATAATTATCTCTTTGGAAACATCCTCACAGACAAACCCAGCAATAATCTTTTACCAGATATCTGGATAACCCTTGGTGTAGTCAAGTAGACACATAAAATTAACCATTGCCTCCACCAAATCAGATCCAGCTATGGTCCAGGGTATCTGTCACCAAAGGCCATCACTCTCAACCACATACCACACAATATCCAGCCTCCCTCATGATGGGTACACCCTGATCTAACCCTGAACTGGAAGGGTTTCTCCATCCTCCTTTCTGGTTTTGTATTTTGTCATTCTTTCATTCATACAAATCAGTCTGTTTCCTTCTCAGGGAACAGCTCTATCAACTGACGGGGATTCAAACTGCCCTTTTTTAGTTTATAAAATGTCTCATTACACTTTTCCTCAATGTAATTTGTGTTTGCTAGCTTTAGGCTTTCTTAATTAAGGGGACCATGGAGAAGCAATCCATTAATGTTTTTCAAAAGTAATGATCTGCCCCAAGGTGACATGTAGTCACCAACTCTAAACTGAGACTTTTTCATAATTTTATGTCCAGTAAACTTGTTTTACCTCTGTCAGGATAGGAAAAATGAGTGTTCCTCTATGCTGTAAATATAGCTATAGAATGGAAACATCTCAATCTCAAACACACACACCTGAGGGCCTGAATGAGCCCACAGTACCTGTATGAACAGCCAAGGTGAAACCCACATATACTTCTACTACAAGCTTTCCCATGATTACAGGAAAAGAATTCCATATAGAGGAAGTAGTTTCTGCAACAATGTCACACAGGTGGAGGTGTAGCTTTTTACCACTCTCACACTGCCAGCTATCAGTTCCTTTTCCAAGTAAATATACATCATCATATTTCTTCCTTATTTTTGCCTATTCCTATTTCTTGCCTCCATTCACTCTATGTATATTTCATTATCTAGTTTGGAAAATGTCCTGGTTAGCAAGTATAAAATTATTTGAGGGGAGAATCTGTATTAAGGAAGCAACTTTAAATAAAGTTGTAATGCATGGTCTTAGGAAAATAATTTTAGCAGATAGATACGTTCAGCTAATACCGATAGGCTAAAGACTACTAATATATATTTAAGTAATTAAACATATTTGATAGTAATAAAAATGGCAAGTTGATCGATATAGTCCTTATTTTATTTATTTTTCTGGAAAGTATCTGTATTTGGCTATTGTTTGACTGTCTACTTATACCAATTAAGTTGATAATTATTAATATTTCTTTCAATTATCATGGTTTATTTTATAAAATTTACTTTGTGGTACATTTTTATTTTTTATATGTACAAAGAGTAAACTACACTCTGGGAAGGAAAGGAGGGTGAATTGCCTGAGCTCATGAGTTCAAGACCAACCTGAGCAAGAACAAGACTCCATCTCTAAAAAAAATAACCAGGCATTGTGGCAAGCAAGGTATTTGATAGGCTGAGGCAAAAGGATCACTTAGGCCCAAAAGTTTGAGGTTTTGGTGAGCTATGATGCCGTGGCACTCTGAGATGCAAAGTGAGACACTGTCTCAAAAAAAAAAAAAAAAAGTAAACTATAGGTTGTAGTTCATGTAGCATGAAATTATTTCAGCATTTTCTATACAATGTAATTTCTAATTGCTCATGTTGACAGCATGGCTAAATGTGGGGAAGGAGGGTCCACTGACAACTGTGCATCTAGCACAGTATATTGGGAAGCTATAATATGTAAGAGCATGAGCATGAGGGAAATATAAACAAGAAGTACTATTTTAATCTTCCCTAGCATCTAGCTTTTTAAAAATTACGTTTCTCCTCCCCATTCTTATTATTCCTGCAGAAATAACCACATTATTTTTTCTGACCAGAGATGATTGGTCTTCCAGAAAGACACATGACCCAAACTTACCTGATAATCAGAATACTCTAGCCATCCACGCTACTGACCCACAGCAAATGGATGATTCAGAAGTGAGAATCAATCTCAAGCCAAGTCAGCCAAGACTTCTTCTGCACTTGGGCCCCTCAGAGCAGGGGCACTAACTCCCTGAGTTATATGAATGAGAGCCCTCCACAGCCACATCTCCTGCTTTATGAACCCAAATGGAAGAAGACATTCCATAAAGATAGGAGATGAATAGGAGATATCAGAAAAGAAAAAACCCTAAAATAATTTTAATCTTTGAATTTGTTGGCTTCTGAATCCAAGAAATCTGAGTAAGCCAGTTGTAACTGAGTAGCTGTCACGTTGGCCAAATGGATGCTCACTATTCTGTATTGTACAGAAGAGTTAGTTGGCTGTATCAGAAACGCAACAAAGAACATTGGGCATCTTGACTTTGCAAATGTGCTGTTTAGATTATGATCTGATACATGGGAGCATGGCAATTATCAGGAAAGTCTCCTGATCACGGGACTCACCCCAGACGGTGGGCCACAAGTGGTCTGCTGCAGTGTCATTGTCAGCCATTTCTCTGGACTATGGTTAGGTCTCCAACCGCAAAGTATCTTCTATGGAAGAGTTCAGAAATGATGCTCAGATTACATCTAATGCCCTTTTTATTAAAAATAAACCAAACAAAGCAGAAGCCAGGAAGACAGAAGACAGTCTGAATAATTCCAGGTGGAGATGACCAGCTTCCTACTGCCCAGAGCTAACTGCTATGTCATTGTGCACAGCCTACTCTCTCTCAGTAACCTGCTTCCTCTTCTTTCTCTCTCCCCTAACCCAGGCCTACTTGCTACCATATTTTATATTCCTTCCCATCTGACATATTTGTAGCCAGAAAAATGGAAAGATAAAATAAGTAGGGATCTGGTATTTTCTGAAGCTGAGCAAGTCAACTTTCAAAATCCATGGTCTTCAGATGTGATCTTAAGATGGACAATGGTTAGTACAAATCTCCATTGTCTTTCTGTACATTTTAGAGACAGAATGGGTTTATAGAGGTCGCTAAATTAAACTCTTGAGATGGGCTTTTAAATGGCAATATTTGCTGTAAATTCCTTGAATGTATGAAAATATATGTCTGCATATATGTGATTTGTTTTATTACTAGATTTATGGATTTTCCCAGATGTCTGATAACTAACTTCAGATTGAAAGTATTCATGCCAACTCCTAAATTCAGTCTTTTTCTTAACCTTTTTCTTATTATTCTGAATCAGAGGAGTTCATTCTGGGTAAAAATAAATGATTTTCACCCTGCTAGTTATGCCTCTGTTTGCATATAAGTTTGTTCTTTTTTCTTCAGATAATTATTTATTAGAATTTCTGCCAAACTGGTTCAATTTTAACCAGTGATTCTCAACCTTCCTAATGCCGTGGCCCTTTACAATAGTTCCTCTGAGTTGCGAACCACAGGTTGAGACCACTGTCTTAAACTAAGGAAAAGGAGATTGAATAAGAAATGGTCATCATACAACCTTGATATTCATGATAACATTTGTGCTTTACTTGTAAACTTTTGGGTAATTGCGAACCATTTTTACAAAGTTGCAATGGTTGAATGAGTAATAAAGAATAATTTGGTGGGTTCCCATGCAAAGCACAGCACTGAAACAAATTGGAAATATTAAATATGATGACTAGATGTGGGAGAAGTTAATAAATGTTGAAGAATTGGAGGAGGAAGCATGAATACAAATCTTGAGTATAGATATGAAAGACACAATGAGATTTGCCCAACATGTAGGACATAGGGACTGCATCAGATGGGAGGAATGTAAATGGTCTGCAGCACACTCCTGGCATGGCACATTAAAAAGTGAGTGCAGGGTGGTACCCCATCCAAAAAGTTGATTAAGGTGGATGCGTTTGTATTCATCAGAACTTAGCTTGCTTGGAGAGGAAGGAATGGGTTAATTTGAAAGAATAAAATGCACCAAAATTTTCATGCTTCCTAGACACAGTATAATAGGCTCCCACTGGCATATGAGGCAATGTGCCAGAGTTGTTGGCAGGGAATGGGTTCTCCGTTAGGCAAATCTACTGCCTTCTTACCACCAGCGCTGGGAAGGCTCTGGTCTTTGGCCAAGATTATTACAATAACCTCCTAACAAGCCTCCTGGTAACTCCTCTTACCCCTTTACAGTGTATTTTCCACATATCAGCCAACCCCTCCAAAGTTACTTACATTACATCACTCCACTGCTCAACATCCTCAAATTATTCTAACTCACTCAGTGAAAGCCAAAGTTCTCACAGTTTACAAAGTCCTCTATGCTTTCCTTCCCCACCCCACTCTTCACTGTTCTGACCTTATCCTACTCAGAGTCCCTGAGTCCATTTTCCTCCAGCCACAGGTAATTCCTTGCCATTTCCCAAACATGCTAAGCACACATTTCCTCAGGGCCTTTGCACTCACTGCTCCCTCTCTCTAGCACACTCGTCCAGATGGCTATATGGAGCCACTCACCTCCCAAGACTTCAGTTACAGGTCAGCTTCTCAGAGAGGCCTTCTTCAGAGCTTGCTGTATAAAACTGCTGCCTCTCGTGTACTGGGAATCTATAACTATAATTTCTCTTTAGCCCTTCCCAGATTGTACATGCATGAGTGGGCTTGCATGTGCGTTATTTATTTGTTTATTTTATATCTCCTGACTCTTGAACACAGATTTTACTTGTTTTATTCACTGATTAAACCCAGCACCTAAAAGTGCTAGACCTAAAGTATATCTCAATACATATAAGTTGAAGAAATGCTTCATAAAGCTAAGTTCTCCCTTTAATACCCAGAGAAGCCAGCAATTACTAAATTATAATTGTATTTCTTCTGGGGGGGGTATGTACACATGTGCACATGTGTGCTTGTGTGTGTGTGTATATCTAGTTTATGTGTATATATCATTTATGCTTAATGAAACAGAAGAGAAAAGGTAACAAAAGCTGTGAAAAAGATGGAATAAAGAAAGAAAAACAGAGGCAGGAAGGAAGAAAGAAAGGAAGGAAGGAAGGGAGGGAGGAAAGAAGGGTCAATGTTAGAGGTTCCAAAAAATTTAAAAGGAAAAATATTTCACAGAAAATTCGAAAAATAATTTCAAAGGAAATTCTAGAGATTGATTAAGGAAAAGCTACTGGTTTAAAAAAGATAGGGTCATTGATCAGGTTTTAAGAGGAAATTTTAAATTTTGAGGAAGACAAGAACAGCTCATGAAGGAGTCAGACATTACAAGTACCCCAGGAAAGAGAGTTGGGCCTTCTCCAAGATACAGGTGATTTCAGGTCTATAACAGAAAATGTTCTGAAGCTGTTGTCATATCACAAATTCAGCATGCTGCCAAAAAGCACTTGAGAGTCAATTTGAAAAAGGATGCACTGGTCCACACTGAGACAATTTGAGCTTTAATTAAGGATAATCAATGTTAGAGATTGAGAGACATTAAATATGATCATATACTTAAATTCATAATGACAACAAAATGATAAAATGAATAGGTCATCCTTGGAGGTTCAATTGAAGAAACTAATTATTTCTGAAGCTGGTAAATAAAAAATAAAGCATGTACATTGACTTTTTGATATTAAACTATAAAATGGATAAATGCAATATTAAGTAAAGGGAATGTTCTCTTTATAGAAGTTTCATCTGACAAATAAAGAACACATCATAAAATTAGAAATGATCATTTTGTAACTTTTACATGAACTATTAAATCTTGGCACTGAGCATCAACAACTGTTAATATGAAAGACAGATAGGCTCGGCGCCTGTGGCTCAACAGGCTAAGGCGCCGGCCATGTACACCTGAGCTGGTGGGTTCGAATCCAGCCTGGGCCAGCCAAACGACAATGACGGCTGCAAGCAAAAAAAAAAAAAAGGCCAGGCGTTGTGGCGAGCGCCTGTAGTCCCAGCTACTTGGGAGGCAGAAGCAAGAGACTTGCTTGAGCCCAGGAATTGGAGGTTGCTGTGAGTTGTAATGTCACGGCACTCTACCCAGGGTAACAGCTTGAGGCTCTGTCTCAAAAAAAGAAAAAAAAATATGAAAGACAGACAATCAGACATGCCGTGTTTCTTGATGGAAGAACACACCACCTCCCAAAGAAGCCATCCTGCCAGAAGAAACTACGCTGATTCTGATCAAGCTTTTATAAGCAACTGCCAATTTACAAAGGAAATATTAACCTGCATCAGGGGAATAAAATCAACAAAATTAAGACTATGGGGAATTTATAGTATAAACAATTCAGTATTGCCAACAAATAAATCACACCCAAGCACAACTGGACAGAACTCATAAAAGAGACTTAAAGAAACATCAGCTATTCAGGTATACATATTTCATACGGACTCTGATTAAACAAACAAAAAAGAATTATTAGGGTGAAATCCATTGGATATTTGAGCATTCAGTATGATTAAGACATTGTGAGTATTTTAGGTGTGATAAGAATAAATGAATAGCCTTATTTCTTGAGATATTTGCGGTTGAAACTATATGTCTAATATTTTCTTCACACCTCATATTCTCTATTTTTACTTAACATATTTCTCTAATATATTATATTTAGCTTGAAGAGATATCAAGAGGGACTTATAAGGGCAAGGCTTTGGATGTCAGGTCTGGCTGGGCTATTGTTACCTAGTACCCCAGACCTCAGTGTCAAGAATGAATACTGGTACCAAGACACTCCAATGACAGAGTGATCACAAATACAAAGCAATAACATGCATATATTTATTGCTAAAGGAAGAAAAATAAAATGAGAATTTGTCTTAAAGTGTGAGATATGTCCCCCTCAGGGAATGGAAAAGAGACTCCCCCGTCCCCTGATCTAAGCATACACTCTTTCATAAGCTCTAGAGAATGAAGTAGAAGAAGCCAAGTGGGATAAAGTCCTATCCCCAGCCCTATTTTGCAGGGGAGCACAAAAATATTCATGATATTTCAGAGACTTTTTCAGCTAGAAATCCAGGGAAAAGTCCTTGACTATATTTTCAGCTTGTCTATTGTTGGCATATACAAAATCTACTGGTTTGTAAGTATTGATCTTGTATCCTGAGATGCTGCTGTTTTCCTGATTACTTCTAAGAGTTTTGTAGTTGAGTCCCTTGGGTTTTCCAAGTATAAGATCATATCATTTGCAAAAAGTGAGAGTTTGATCTCCTCTGATCCTAATTGAATACCTGTGATCTCCTTCTCTTTACTGATTTGATAGCTAGAACTTCCATTACTATGTTGAATAGCAGTGAAGACAATGGAGCTCCTTGACTAGTTCCAGAGCTGAGTGGAAATGTTTTCAATTTTACTCCATTCAGTATGATGTTAACAGTGGGTTTGCCGTATATGGCCTCTACCACTTTCAGAATGACCCTTCTAAGCCTGTTTTCTTGAGAGTTCTGATTATGAAAGGGTGCTGGATATTATCAAAAGCTTTTTCTGCATCAATTAAGAGAATCATGTGGTCTTAGCTTTTTATTTCATTTATGTGATGTATTATGTTTATGGATTTATGTATGTTGAACCAGCCTTGTAACCCTATCTCAAGAAAGGAAGAAAATGTACCCAGTGCACTCAATACTACTATGAAACCAGTATATAATCAACTGCACATTCATAGGAATGGTAAAACATAACTATATTCCAGAAAAAAACAAGGGAAGAGGGTGGGGAGGGGGAGGGGAGGAGGAAGGGAGAGTATTTGGGCAGATCCAAACTAATGTGAGTAATGCAATGATACATTTCTAAACTACTAAGAATAGAGTATGAATGTTTTTACCACAACAAATAAGTAAGCAAGGAGATGGTTATGTTAATCAGTTGTGTAAGCATTCCACATTGTATATCAAATCAGCACATTGTACTCCATAAAGGCATTAATGTATGCAGTTATGATTTAATGAAGACTTAAAAAAGAGAAATCCAGGAAAGAATCAAGGAGTCTGAAAATGGGAAATCTGAAGTACTTCAGAAACCTTCAGCTTGGTGGCAGTAGACATAGAGAGTGGTGAAGGTTATGACCTGTGGACTCAGAGGGCTGAGGTTTAAATTTTAAATCCCAGCTCCCCTGCATTGGCACTCTGCTTGTAAAACTGGAGATAAGGGTAATACCCACCTCCTAGAATTTTTATGAAGATTAAGTGAATCTGTGCATGTAAATCATTTAGAACAATGCCTGTGTGGTAAGGCTTAAACACATATTAGGATTGATTGTTAATGAATGCATTAACTAATAGATGTTCTGAAACACAAGATCTGTTGTTAAGGAGGCATAAAAGTCAGTAATATAAATAGGCTTGATAGATAGCCATAAGAGCGTTAGTAGGGATTTAACCAATGGGTTGGGGGTTGCCTGAGGTCATCTTGCCAAGTAGCTCGGGTAGCTGAGCTGAAGGTGCCAATTTGCACATTCAGTGTGCAATCATGGGAATAGGAGGACAGGGAGGAGTAGAAATTGAATCCCCAAGAATACTTAAGAGGCAACACAGGGCTACACTTCCAAAAGAAAAGAAAATTTAAAAAGAACACTGACTTAAAATGCTACTTGAGCTTGAACAAGCTTTGTCTAATGACTGATTGGTTTAAGAGGGTACTTGATGCTAATCATTGCATGCAAAGTATCAGATAACATCAACGTTTATTCAGTGATATGTACTATGAATTATCTCATTTAATCCTCACAACAATTCTATAGAAAAGTTATTAATGTCATTCTTGTTTCAGAGATGAAAAACCATGCATGAAGTTTCATTGAGGTACTCAAGTTAATGTGTCTATTGCAACTGTGACTGCATCCCAGGTCGGTCCTACTCTAGGGCTCGAGTTTGTAACTTCAGTGCAAAAGTTTTATTTAGTCTTACGCTATAGGACCACAAGAGTGCTATCATCATTGGACACTGGGCTACCAAAATTCGTAAGCACCCAGCTTGATGACAGACACCAGGGTCTGAAGACAGTCACCTCCTCCAATAAAGTCACAATAGGCTGTACTGTCTCAAGAACATTGTCCCAAGCATTAAACACATATAGGTGGAAATCTTAGGATAAGAGCAAAATCATTAAAGTGTTTTTGTTCTATCTATGCCATAAGTCAGCAGCCAATGGAGCTGGTAGATAGAAAGTTGAATTTCCTGTTGGTGAGATAATAGTAGATTCCAGTACAATGGAAAGCTTATTCCATTCAGCTACTGTATTAATTCCAATTTAGAAATAGAATGAGAGTAATTGGCTCAAAATGCCTATAGTTACTTGTTTGTCTAAGAATAAAACACGGAGAGACATGTTGGCAAATTAAATGAAAATGACTCCTGCTCATAATCCAATAAACATGCATTACATCCAAGAACATTCTATATTGAACTTTCCCCCTTTGCCCTAATTAACTGACTGGAATGACTTTCTAAGTATCATTTTATTCAGCTCTTTGAAATATAGGCTATTACATTTAATGTGAAATCTGCATTTTATTATACAGCTGAAACACAAGATTTGGCTTTGTTATTCCAAACAGGAACAAATTTATTTTAGAATGATCTTTCATTTAGCATAAAATTCCAGATCCTAGTAAATTTTAAATCCAGAATGAATGCCTGGAGTAACGCACATACATAGACAAACCGTGAAAAAGATGTTACTATCACTGTAATCTAAGCAATAGAATAAAAACTCGTCAAGATGGCATATCACTGCCAGCAAGCAGTTCCTAAGGAAAACAAGGCAAGTGAAAATCGCTTTCTCTGAATAAATCAGATCACCAGAGTAATCTGTTTCTGGAACAAATGAAAATAGTTCCAATTTTTGTTAATATTATTCTGGTGAGGTATTCAGCTGCAGAAAGTTTCATATATGTGGGATTTGGAGGTGAGCAGAAATATAATTTTAAATTGTTTCTTAATGTGAATTTTTATTTTAATGATAGAGTAAGATATCTCTATAAAGAAACCTGAAAAGCCTGGCATATGGACTTGGGAACAATAGAAGTTTACTTAATCCATATTACACAATAATGGTATTAAATGCAGTGTGTGGGCTTGGCAATCAGATAAGCTTGAATTCAAATTCCAGTTGAAAAATTTATGAGACCTCAGATGGATTCTTTAATTTTTTGTCCCTTGGTTTTTGCCTTTAGAGAATCCACTCTTAAGAAGAATATTTTAAATCAAGTAATAAAATATGTGACAGAAGCTAGAATTGTACTTTCTACACAATAGGTACAATAACCTCTTTAGCTTTGAATAAAAGTTTTGAGAGCCTGAAAGTCTTATTCCTAAAACAACTGTGAGCTATTGTTGACAGTTTTGGCAGCCTAATTAAGAAATCTATTGGAGATGATAGCAAAGCTGGCTATTTCGACAGGTATGGACAGCTTCAAAATAGACATGACTATACAGGGTTAGGCAGAGGCTGGTATCAGTATGGTTAAAGAGAAATTCTGGAGACATAATGCCTTCCTTCCAGAATGATCCAGATTATTTTATTGGCCTTGAGATGTACTAGATATCTCAATATTTAGGTTACAATTTAAAATAGTATTCAATTTTTTATAATCAAAAGTAGTCTGAAGAGCTGGTTGACTGAATAACTGGGACAGCAAATAATTTAACAATTGAACTTAAAATGGAACTTGAACAGCATTATTAATTGTAAGTTCCTTAGTCATTTACTGAAATCATTCTAGCCTTTAATCCCTGTAAGAATGAGCATTACAAATTCTGACATCGGCATAGGATTCTACTTAAGAAAAAATAATGCCAGGGAAGAATTGCCAGTGTAAATCTATTTTGTAACCAAATACAACAAGAAGGCAAAAGTCTTTATTAAGTATCACCCAAACTACTTGGCATTATTAGGTTGAGTTTTTTTTTTTTTTTTGGTTGTTGTTCCAGTCAATATATCATAGAGTTCCCAGTAGACCTGTGCTGTACTACTTACTTGTATATTTCAAACATATGCCATATTATGTTTGCATAATATAATCTCTTTTCACCTACATTAGCAAAAAATAATGTTCAACTAATACTTTAGATTATTAAAGACATATTGCTCTCCAGTTCCACATGACATTTTTCAAAGATAGAAATTTCACTAAGGAAATAACAAAGTTTTCACCTAAAAACTGTGAAATGTCTCAATATTCCAATTTTGAGAATGTTTTAGACAGTCTGATGAATTGTCTTATAAATATTGTTTGCACAGACGTTTTCTGCGCCCTAGATATTTACAGCCAAAAATAATTTGTGAAGGTACCTTGAAATTTAGTTAGAGGATTTTGGAATTCTTTCTGTACAAAAGATATGTTAGGAGACATAAACTTACTTTTTTATTATATTTAATTATTTGTCTTTCTATCAATACAACACTATTGTTCCTGAACATGCTGCAATGTAGTAACCAATTTGAATGTAAACATGACTGAGAAATTGCAAAGAGCACTTCTATTTCATCCCAGGAAATGACAGGGAAAGAAAATTCATAAATCTATACCAGCTTTAGAAAAACAATACAAGACTTCTGAATGGCAAATTTTAAAAAATTGACAAATTCTCTCCTCAAAACAATGACAAAAAATAAACAAATTGACAAAAACAACTTTTTAAGTACTCTGGAAATTGACATATACTAAATAATAAAACATACCATTAAAAAATTCTATTGAGATTCAGTAAAAATAGTGGAGTCCTTTGAAATATTAATCCGGGCCTGCTCTGTTCTTTTGCACTCTAGTTCTAGAGTCTGGAAGGTCTGCCTGAGTGTGCAGGGCGTGGCATGGGGCTCCACCGCTGGAAATACGCATTCAGAATTCTGGGTGTACATTCAGGAGAGATTGCAGTGGCCTTAAGTAGCCACTGCATTTTAGGTCTTGAGAATGGGGAAAGATTTATAAACTGCCAAAATTGTATGCATACTCCAAACTACAAAGATCCATTGGTAAACTGGGAAGTTTTTGAGGCACAATCTCTTCAGGTGTTTAAGTACAACTCCTGAATAAGCTCCGAATGATTACTGATTCATGCTCAGTCAAATAAGTTAACCGTTTTTATTTATTTATTTATTTTTGTGGAGACAGAGTCTCACTTTATGGCCCTCAGTAGAGTGCATAGCATGCCACAGCTCACAGCAACCTCCATCTCCTGGGCTTAGGCGATGCTTTTGCCTCAGTCTCCCAAGTGGCTGGGACTACAGGATCCCATCACAATGCCTGTCTACTTTTTCTGGCAGTTTGGCCAGGGCCAGGTTTGAACCCTCCACCCTCAGTATATGGGGCTGGCACCCAACCCATTGTGCCACCACAGGCTCTGCCCTTTTTTTTTGGTAGAGACAGAGTCTCATTTTATCGCCCTCAGTAGAGTGCCGTGGCGTCACACAGCTCACAGCAACCTCTAATTCCTGGGCCCTGGCGATTCCCTTGCCTTCGCCTCCCGAGTAGCTGAGACTACAGGCGCCTACCTGTAGGCGACTACAAACCTGGCTATTGTAGTTAACCTTAAAAATAAAAACAATATATATTTTTTAAAGGCAGAGGAATTAGTCATGACAGAGACACAAAATCAGCCCAAATATGTTTCCAAATAGACGAACTCATAAATCAGCACAAAAGTAGTGTTCTATAGCAGTACAGGGTGACTATAATTAAAAACTGTTTATTGTATATTTATTTATATGTTCTCAACACAAAGAAATAATCAATATTTGAGGTGATAGTTATGCTAGTTACCCTGGTTTGATCATTACTTATTATTCATGAGTCATTGAGAAAGTTTTGAGATAAAACTTTCAAGATAAAATCGAAATCAAGATACATAAAATCTCCATAGACCAAAACAAATGAAGCCCTCCCAGCAATGCCATTAATCTGAATGAGTTGAAACTGGCACTGGTGAATCAGAAGGGACATTGTTAACTGTGTTTCTTGGAAATGAAGTAATGGACTATAACATAGTCTGTCTCAAAACTTTTGTACTGACCTATATATACATGTATGAAAATATTATACTCTATTTCGTAAATATGTACAAACAATACATGTTGATTAAAAGAATAATATAAACACACACAAAAAGAAACAAACATCAACTCCATGGGAAGAATCAGAACATAACATTGTACCCACATATTACCTCGAAGGTCCAACTTTCCAAGTGATATTATTCATGATTATAACATTTAACAAGAATAGAAGGAACCTTTCTCAAACTGATAAAAAATACATACAAGAAAAGGTACTTACAGATATTGTTGAAAAGGCGTATTTCCCCCTAAGTTCAGGAAGAAGGCAAGGATGTCTGGTGTCACAATTACTGTTTTGGGCAAATGCAGTTGGACTTATGGTCAAGACTATTCTTATGTATAAAGCTGCTAACCCCTGAACCTTCGAGGGAAAAGATAAACACCCGCTGTCACATTTTATGGTTGTACGACAGGAGGGGCAGTGAGCACCCTAGTCTGGAATGTTTTATCAGCTCCTTGTGAAGCTACCTTGCCATTAAATGGTTGCCTTTTAAAGTTCTTTTGACATTGGGTAATGCCCCTGACCAGCAGGAAGCCTATTAGTTCATCACTGAAGCCATCAAAGTGGTCCACTTGCTCCCAAACACAAATCTAATTTAGCTTCTAGATCAGGGGTCATAAGGACCTTTAAGCTCATTATACACCCCACTCCATGGGAAAGATTGCCAACACCATGGAAGAGAATCCCTTTTCATGAAAGGTTTCCTTGTAACATGCAATGCTGCCTGATGGTATTTTTCCCACACTAGAATGCCTTTTAAGGTGAAGTCAATGTTCTCAAACCCTGCAGTTGCTTTATCAGCTAATTTTATGTAATATCCTAATTCCTTTGTTGTCATTTCGACAATGTGCACATCTTCACCTGAGTGAATTCTGCCTCTAGAAACCATACATTTTTCTCATTCATTCATGGTTTATGTTGAATCTATAGCAGGTCAGTCACAATGTCAGGCTCCAATTCTGATTCAAATTATTTCTATTTCCACCACATCTGCAGTTACTATCTCCACTGAATTCTTGAATCCCTCAAAATCATCTATTACTGTTGTAATAAACTTCTTCCAAACTCATAATGTTGTTACATTGACCTCCTCCATGGATCATGAAGGTTCTCAATGACTTCTATGACTGTGAAAACTTCCCAGATGGTTTTAATCTACTTTGCCAAGACTCATCCTAAAAATGACTATTAATACAGCTAAAGCTTTATGAAATGCTTGTAGTAAATAATAAAATTTGATATGCATAGCTCTTGATACATTGGATGCAAAATGGATGTTGTGTTAAGCAAGTTTAAATAAGATTAATCTTTTACATCTTCTTCAGAGTTCTTGGATGACCAGGTGCATTGTCAGTGAGTAGTAATAATTTGAAAGGAATATTTTTCCCTGTGTAGCAAATCTCAACAGAGATCTTAAAATATCCAGTAAACCATGCCTCAATGATTGTGCGGTCATACAGGCTTTATTGTTCCATGTACAGAGCACAAGAAGAATAGATTTAGCCTCATTCTTAAGGACTCCAAAAGTTTCAGAAGTAAAGTGAACATTGCCTTCAACTTAATGTTGTCAACTAGATTAGTCCCTAGCAAGACAGTGAGCCTAGGTTTTGAATCTTTGAAGCCAGGTATTAATTTCTTTCTTGCTATGAGAGTCTTAGATGGCATCTACGTACATATCTGTAGAAGGGTATTTAATGTACACTGACAATCTGGTTTTCAGTGTAGCCACCTTCATCAATTATTTCATCTATTATAGAAGATCCACGTTAGCTTGATCTTCTCAATAATTTGCTGCACCTTCTACATAAACACTTGCATCTTCATCTTGTGCTTTTATGGGGGTGGCTTCTTTCCTTAAACCTCATGAGCCAAACTTTGTTAGGTTTATATATTTCTTCTTTAACTTCCTCGCCTGTCTCAGGCTTTATTGATAAAATTGAATGGAGTTAAGGCCTTACTCTGGATTATTCTTTGGCTTAAGAGAATTTGTTCGTAATTTCAGGTTAATGGGAAGATACAAGTAACTAGGTTACAATGTTTGCATCTGTTAGATAGAGCCCATCTTATAGTTCTGCCCCCCACACAAGAGTTGTGTCATATATACTTACATTGTACCTATTAAGTGGGAGCACACCAATGCCCCTCCCTCTTCCTCACTCCCTTCTTGCTCTTTCCGTCTACCCTCAACTTGAATTGAATTGAGATTTTTCTCTTATGTGGGCATGTATTAGATCATCTACTAGCTATATATTAGTATTGAGTACATTGGATACTTCCTTTTCCATTCTTGAGATACTTTACTAAGAAGAACATGTTTCAAATCTATCCAGGTTAATACAAAAAATGTAAAGTCTCACATCTTTTTTTTATGTCTGAATAATATTCCATGGTATACGTAGGCCACAGCTTGTTAATCCATTCCTGGGTTGGTGGTGTTTAGGTTATTTCCACAATTTGGCAATTGTAAATTGAGCTGCAATAAACAATCTAGTGCAAATGTCTTTATAATAAAATGATTATTTTTTTCCTTGTGGGTAGATGCCTATTAATAGGATTAGGGGATTGAATGAGAGGTCTAATTTGAGCTCTTTGGGGATTCTCCCTACTTCTTTCCAAAGTGGCTGTATTAGTTTGCAGTCCCACTAACAGTGTAAAAGTGTTCCCTTCTTTGCACATCCATGCCAGCATATCAACTTTGAAAAACTTCAGCATCCTTTTCTAATAATAACACTTAAGAAAATAGGCATAGGTGGCACATCTCTTAGGATTGAAGCCATCTATGATAAACACAGCTAACGTCATACTGAATGAAGTAAAACTGAAAGCTTTTCTACTTAGAAATGGAACCAGCCAAGGATGCTTTATATCACCATTACTATTCAACATAGTTCTGGAAATTCCAGCCAATGCAATCAGGCAAAAGAAGAATATTCAGGGCATACAATCAGGGCAGAGGAGGTAAAACTCTTATTATTGGTTGGTGATATGATCTTACTCTTAAAGAACACCAAAGATTCAACCACAAGACTCCTGAAACTGATCAGGAAATACAGCAATGTCTCAGGGTATAAAATCAATGGCCTAAGAGAATCTTACGTCTTGTATGATCTTTTTTCTACACCACTAAAATGTTCTCCACATCAGTAGTAAGGCTGTTTTCACTGTTTCCCTTCCTTATCATTTGTGTATTTGGTAGAATCCTATTTTTAAGACTTTACAAGAACTTTCCTGTAACATTCACAACTTGGCTAACAGTTTGGAACAAGGGGTCTAGCTTTTGGCTTATCAAGCCTTTCTATTTTCCTTCTCACTAAACTTTATTATTTCTAGATTTTTATTTTTTAGGTAAAAAAGAAAAATGTGGAGTTTTTCCTTTCAATGAAATACTTAGAGACCATTGCAAGGTTAGTAACTGGCTTAATTTTTTAACATTGTTTGTTCTAGGAAATAGGGAAGTGTGTGTAAGTGTGTGTGTGTGTGTGTGTGTGTGTGTGTGAGAGAGAGAGAGAGAGAGAGAGAGAGAGAGAGAGAGAGAGAGAGAGAGAGAATGATTGACAATTATCAGTGGAGTAGCCAGAACACACACAGAATTTATTGATGAGTTTGTTGTCTTATATGGGTATTATTCATGGCACCCCAAAAGAATTACAACA
Organism: Arctocebus calabarensis; assembly: GCA_963573935.1. Taxonomy (NCBI): domain Eukaryota; kingdom Metazoa; phylum Chordata; class Mammalia; order Primates; family Lorisidae; genus Arctocebus; species Arctocebus calabarensis. The sequence continues at coordinate 18,344 of CAUYON010088482.1, forward strand.
GTAACATTGATAATCACTGATCCCAGATCACTATGACAAATAAATGTTAAATAGTTTTAAATAGTGTAAAATTTAACAAAACGTGACACACAGGCAGAAAGTGATCTTGTGCTGTTGGTGCTGATAGCCTTGCTCAACACGGGCTTGCCACAAACCTTCAATTTGTATTAAACACCCTATTTGTGAAACACAATAAAGCAAAACACAATAAAATAAGATATGCCTGCATATAAATTCACACCCGACTCTGGCAGAGGTGTGCACTTACTTTTTCCATATCATGAAATATCTACCCCCCACCACACACACACACACACACACACACACATTCTCATTCAGCTCTCCAGTCAGTTGGCAAACTCTCCCTCCAATTCTCTGGGGCAGTAAGTGGCATTTTTGAGTCTACTTTCGTCCAGTCAATAGGAACCATATGCATAATCTGCACATATTAAGGGAATTGAATTTCCCTGTTTCATAAAAGCTACATCTCTTCTTTTTTTATATCAATGTGGTTGTTAAAATTCCAAGGCTTGGTTCTGAGTGCCTCTAGCGAGTAAAAACCAGCAATAGTTGCTGATTATTTCACTTTTGAATTCTCTTCTCATTTAAGCCTTAGATGTTCCCCTTCTCTTATTTCTTCTCTCCTTCTCTGTCATTTTTCTCCTTCTTATCCTTTTCATTTTTTTCCTCTTCTATCTATATTTGCTCAGCTATTATTGATTTATTTTACTTTTTATTTTGTATGTGTTTATGGATGTGTTGAGGAGCTGATCCATCATTGGATTACTTATTCCATCATTGTACATGGGAAGGCTCCAGACAACTTAAATAAAATAAAGATTTGATTACATTGTTGAAGAAAAAATATTTTCCTATGCTGAGATTAGAACTTTTTATTTCCTTTTGTATTACCTAATTTATAGATTTATCTACCATTTAAGTTGTTTTAAAAATTAGTGAGAAGAAATTTTATAATTCTCAACTATAGACTCAATTTCATACACCTGTTTTTAACCCTCGATTTCCTCTTTCTTTTTCTCCATCTCTGCCTCTTTCACTCTAATTGAAATAAAGCCACCAAAAGCTAGCAGAAGTACTTAAGGGTGTATTAAGCTGAGAAGGTTTTTACTAGCTCTCGGCTATTTAACAGACCCTGCAACTATCAAAGATACTAGTATTTCACTTATATCACAGCCAACAAAGACTTATATACACATGCACTCAAAATATCAATTTAGAAAGTTTTTTACTGATACCTGAAAGGTTCTTGAATAAATTTAAAATTGATGAGACTATGTTGTGCAAATTAAAAATAAATAAGTAAATCAAAGTTAGCATACACATAGCTCTGATAATGTGCTCTAAATTTAAAAATTATGGGGAAAAATGTTTCTCATAGTGATCCATAAAAGGCTTTTCTCCCCTATTTATTTGAAATGATCATTGTAATTCATACATATTTTCAGTGGTGCTTAGTCATTAGTAATAGGTACAAACTTTTGTATTTTTTAGGTTTTTGGTCATTTCTTTCATAACCTGGAAGGAATGGCACAACAAAGCTATGAGTATTAGTCCAGTTTTGTGTTGCTATAAAGGAATACCTTAGGCTGGGTAACTTGCAATGAAAAGAGGTTTATTTGACTCACAATTCTGCAGGCTGTACAAGAAGCTACTTCCACTTGTGGCAGAGGGCAAAGTATGTGCAGAGATCACACAAGAAGAGAGGAAGCAAGAGGAAGACAACAGAAAGTTGCTTCTTAACAACCACCTTTCACATGACTAGCAGAATGAGACTCAGTAACCCCTCCCAGGGAGTCCATTAGTTTATATATATACAAGTTTTACCCATGTGACTCTTTTCCACTAGACACCACCTCCAAATTTCAACATAAGGTTTGGAGGGTTAAAGATCCAACTATGCTACCCTATGTCACTTTATATCTCTAACAGTTTAAAATAAGAAAATGAGAATATTTATTTTAGAAAAGCATCATTCTCTTTGTAGCTATAAATATTTGAAAGTCAGAAATGTAAATGTAACCCTATAGATACACTCATGATTGAATTAATTATTTACAAGTAAATTAACTGACAATGATACCCTCATAAAGTTCTTAAAATTTTATATTGCTAACTAAAAACATACTCTCTAAATTTTGCAATTCTCTCTTGGAATTTCATCTCAGAATAACTAAGTTGGGTAGAAATGTTGTTTTTTTCTAAAATCAAGTATTTTTACAGAATAATGTGAGCCAAACTGAGTCAGTGTTAAAGCTCTGAGGAAAGACCAAATGTCTTGACTATTGTTGATAAGAGGAAGATGAGAAGTCAAAGAAACATTATAAAAATGATTCTCTCTTGTTTTTACTATCTTTGATATGTATTTTTAGTCAGAGGATTCTTATACATAGAGTTGATATTGATTTGAGCAGGGATACAGTGACAACTACCTCTTCTTCAGAATATAATTATGTGCTGTGTAACAGAAAAAATATAAGCATGATCCTGGTGATGTATATTTTCAATTCTGGGGAAAATCCATTGATTATTTTATATTTTGTTGCCCCTCTATTGAAAGTGAAAATTTTCTTCTTAATATTTTTCTATACTTTGTTAGATGAAAAAGATGCATTAAGAGTTTTAAAGAGCCATAAGTATTTAAGAATATACACAATAGCTTTATTGGATTATAGTGGATGCTGTTGGACTGCTGCATGCCAAACTTTTTTTTTTTTTGTATTTTTTAAGACAGAGTCTCACTTTGTTACACTTCATAGAGTACAATGGCATCACAGCTCACAGCAACCTCTAACTCTTGGGCTCAAGAGAATTCCTTGCCTCAGCCTCCTAATTAGCTAGGACTATAGGTACCCACTACAATGCCTAGCTATTTTAGAGGTGGGGTCTCTCTCTGGCTCAGTCTGGTCTCAAATCTGTGAGCTCGGGCACTCCACTGACACATGTAATGCACTACAGTTGTTTCTCCAATTAACTAAAAAAGCGTGCTCCACAGACCCATCCTTGGTCTCCCAGAGTGCTGGGATTACAGGCATGAGCCATCACACTTGGACTTTGCATGCCAAACTTTTAATAAGTATCTAATAATTTTTTATAATAATTCAGCATCTTTGCCACTTATTACTGGGAAACAAATAGCAATGAGTAACATTTAATTCCAATATGATGTGTGTTTGTGTGTGTGCTTGTACGTACATGCAGCTCATTGTCTACTATTGCAGTCTCATGACTGTCCTTTGAACAAATCATGAGAATCAAAATCCTTAGAAAAAGGACAAAGGGAAAGTTTTGGCTCCAAATGGTAAACTACAAATTAAGCATTAAGTATTGAAAGAAAAGCATCAGGAAGAGGCCCCTGTGAAATGACCATGAACAGATCTTACAGCATCCAGCCTGGCCTCTGTTGGCCTTCAGGGTCATTATGGAAGTGAAGGAGTTGATTATTTCAAGACCAGCAGCCAAGCACATTTATACACAGATCGGCAGCCTATAAGTGCAAATGGAACTCATTTTTCTTATTCAACTAAAATCTCAAGAATAAAAGTCTGATAAAAGTCACTGTGACAAAAGAGCCTTTATATAGTTTTTAATTGTGAAAATCTTTTCTCCTCCCCCATTGTTCATGTAATTCTAGGATAGTCTACTAAGTCTCTTTTAAGGTAACTATTAATTCTTTCGTTACTTAAGAACTCCCTTGCATTATTCCCTATCTCTTTTCATTCTAACCAAAATCAGAAATAACTTAATTCCCTGAACATGCCACTACTAGTAGGGTCAGCCACATAACACTATCATTGCCTGCACCAGCTTGTATTTGCGTTCTTTGTATGTGTGCCTGAACACGGTTATATGTGCTTGTGTACGAGTGCTTAGATGCATGAGTGCACGTGTGTGCATGTTGAAGGCACAGTCCTTTATCAGTGATGACCCTGCTACACTATTTTCAGCTATTCTGTAAAGTTCTTTTTACTATTGTACAATGAATTGTTGTATATTACTTTAAGATCCAAGTGTTATTTCTTAAGAATCTAAGCTTTCTATTTATTTATTTATCATTTTTAATCATCCCAACATATTATTACTTTTCCTTTCTTAACAGATAAATAGAGACCCAGTAAAATTTAGCAGTTTGATTAAATTGATATGGCTAACAAGGGAAAGCCCAGCATATTAACCTAGGAAATGTGAAACCAGAAACCAGATTCCTAACTGATATACTATCTGCTTGATGATATTCTTAATAACTCATCCATGAATCTTAATGTTTCATTATATCAAAATTTTGACATGCAAAAATGTGTTCAATATAGGAAAGTCTATTAGTATACTAATATCTATAATATAAGATACTCAAAAACCAAAACTTAAGAAAAAAAAAACACTGGCATATAGAAATGAAATATTTTTACATACATTTAAATAATTTTAATAAATGCTGAATGTGCATTTTTTGTATACCTATAACATATTTAAATAGAAATAAAAATATTCACCAACAATATAAAATATATTTTAAATCACATGGTTCCTATTTAATTCATAAACACAAGATATTATTTCTAAAACAAGAATTAAGAAAATAAACAATTTTAGAACCATTACTCTTACAAAAAGTTATTTTAGCTGACATTACTGTTTTTAAAAACTTTTTAAATGTCATTTTTCCCTATCTTTGTAATAAAAAATACAAATATCACAAACTTGCTAACTCAGCTGATTGCAGAACTAGCGCTCTAACCACAAAACTTTCCAGAAAGCTACACAGCCAACAATATTCTCGTCTCTTAATTTAACCAGAGAAGCTGTTTCCATTGTAACTGGTAGCACTCCACTGACACTCCAGTTGCTTCTCCAATTAAATAAAAAAGTGTGCTCCACAGACCCCAGGCCAAGCTCCACTCTGAGACTTAATGTGATGTACAGACACCTTCCCACAGTGCCAAAGCAATCAAGTCTACGCTTACAAACTGCTTCCTGGTGTGAAGTGGTCATTTCCTTTTCTATTGAAATGATATAATTTTATTTCTTCTCCAGGTTTGGCTACTTTCAGCACAGCTTTCGCGAACTGTAAATATTTTAAAAAATTGATATCATTTAATTAAAAAAGAAATCAGTAAAATGTGCCTAAATTAGAAAAATAAATGGATAGGTGATCACCTCTTACATATAAACAATTTAAATCTCAACCAAATGATACACTTTAATGATTACTGTATAAAATACAATGACCTTTTCTAACATATTTTTTATCAGTGCACCTTTCCAATAGCCTTTTTTTTTTTAACTCAAAAATTGACTCTCTATACACGCTCTATCCTGCACCCTGGATAGTGACTCTCTATTAATCAAAAGGTCTTAATGTTGTATTTTACATGAAAAAAATGTCTACACTTTGATATGTTAAAACAGAGGACCTTAAAGTGCATTATGTGCACACCTGTAAGTACATTAAAACATTTTAAAAGGTATGTAATTTTTGGCTAACTGAGCTCCATGTTTTTGCAAAATTTATCTGACAACAGCCCCTCGTTGAAGGGAACTGATGTTCTCTTTTCTCTTTTTCCTTTAGAAAATCTTTTCTTATTGTGCTTTTCGAAAGAAAGGTACATCTATCACTATCCTGAAATTTATGTAAACCTCCATGCAAACAAAAAATTCAAACTTAAAATTCTAACTATATTTTAGTTATCCAATATGGTAATATACTTAGATAACTTTCAGCAATTTTACACTATAAATAATAAAAATAAATTTAGAAGATTTTTGTAAATTTAGAAGTATATTGTTAGAGGACATCAAAATGAGGATTTGAACATACATATGCACATACATGTATACATATACATTCATGTGTATATTTGTTATAATTGCTGCAGAGACATCATAAAGCTATAAAGTAATACTTTATGTAAAAAAATATACTGTACTAACATAAAACTTTTCAAGGAAAGTGGAATGGAAACGCAGTGTCAAAAAGATGAGATATTGTAAACTTTCCAATAATAAAAGAAAAACTTCTTAATGTATTTATACAGGAATGATTATTGGCATATGATTTCTATAATTATATTTTATCAGATGAATATAAAAGAATGATTTTACTGTTTTGTTTAACATCATAAAGTATACATTATATCTTATAATCTTTGGAACTTAAAAATTTAGAAATCTGTTTATATGATTGTGAGGAAATATAATACTTAGATCTTCACGATGTTTTCAAGGTTACATGTACGAACATGTTAACTATCTGTTTTGAAAAATACAATGTTTGCTGAAAATACCTTTGCTTCATGAAAGCTAGACTTTTCTAAGTCAACTATAGTTAAAAGAGGTGGGGAAATTTGAGTTGAGGACTCATATCTTTCTATAGTAAATTTATTTTCTACATAGCAGGCATGTAATCTACTATGAAGAGTGTTCTACTGTCTCTTAGGTTCCCATGAGGGGAGCTGTAAGTAATCTAAGTATGTTCTCTTTTTCACTCCAGGAAGACAGTATGTTGGTTTTGTTTGTTTTATTTGTTATAGGTATCTGCAGCATATTCAAGGAGGGCTGTTATTCTCCTGCACAGCAGACCTTCGATTAATTATTCTGGTAAATTCCTAAGACTTGATCATGCTTCCTGTGTCAGTTGCCTCCAGGCTTATCTTTCCCAATGGACAAAAATTCTTCCACATCTGGAATCAGCAAAGTGAAATTGGGGTTACTTCTTTCTTCTCTATCAAACTAATCCTATTGACCGCTTTTTGGAGAAATTCCTCATAGTTCGTTGTAGTAGTTGTATTTTTCCTAGGCATGTACAGTTCTTTGTTTTTTCTTTTGCAGTTTTTGGCTGGGACTGGGTTTGAACCCACCAACTCTGGTGTATGGCCAGCGCTCTACTCCTTTGAGCCACAGGCGCCGCTGCATATAGTTTTTCTTTAAAGTTCTTCCTTCTCATCTACCTTTGTAGTAATTTCACTGTAGTTTGAAAAGTAGAAGTAGAAATGTTCCCAGTTAAAATTTCTGTATTTTGCATACATTTTTTTTCAATATGCAAGGAACTTTCAGGCTTATGAAAAATTTGGCATTTTAAATTTGACCCTTTATTTTATTCTTTTTTTTTTCCTTTATTTTATTCTTAATTTGATAAGCTAGCAACAGTAAAAATGTCATATTCTTTCCTTTTTCAGAGAAGTTTTGGCATAAAAGGCATATGCAAACAATTATTTGTAGCATTGTACTTATATACCTACCAAATAGCGTGAGTGTGGCTATTTGAAAAATATATGAACACGGCAATTTGCAATATATACTTAAATGCACTATAAATGCTCACTTGAGTTATAACTGAGTTCCCAAATTGTGAAATTACTTGTGAGTATGTAACCTAATATCTGAACAAAATAAATCTCATGCTATGATTTTTCTTATAAAATGGAGGGCTCTGAAATGCAAACTTCTCAGGTTATACAATTTATTCAAATGGAAGTAATTTAAAACAGTCTGTTTCTAGTTAGTCTTTAAATATGCAAATAAGAATGGCCCCTTAATTCATTTCTAGTTAGTCTTTAGATATACAAATAGGAATGGCCCCTTAATTAATTTATTTTTATTTATGCCATTTCCAGATGAAACATAACCAATAATTGTAAATTCATTCTCATTTGCCAGGGTTTTGACTTTGTACTTTACCTCTACCAGACTTTAATGCCTAAATATTATGAATCAAATTATAAACATTGTGAGTTAGCCTAGTCTAAAATGGTACAAATTGAAAATTTCCAATAATAAAGTATTGTTGTCAAGTTATTACATTGCATAGTTTAGCCTGAGGTTTTTTAATGATGTTCATATCAAGAAATTCATAATGAAATTAGTAAAAACAATTCAAAGGTGAAGAATTATACATATATATACCTATCCGTTTTATCTTAAAGTGAAAGGAACTTCTGACTTTTGGCACTATTAAAATTTTTTGTTGGTGGTTTATTTAAGGAAGCATTTCATTTTAAAAAAAATAAAGGCAGAAGTATCCGATTCTCACTCCTAATATTCAAGCTCTTCCAAAATGAAATCTGACCGTGGTAAAAATGTTTCAAAATATACAGCATTCAATGCATCAAAAGGTGATGGATCCGTTAAATAAAGATGATGGCGATTGAATTTGGCAATGTTGGGCACAGCGGTTTCAGGAGGCTGGGTTGTTTGGGGTCGTTTTATGAAGCACAAATGTTAAAAATGCTCCAAGAATACTTAAAAACCTAAAGGGATTTTCTGCTCAACTTTATTTAGTATTCGATTCTTTAAAATCAAAAAATAGAGTAATAGAGTTAACTAGTACCAATCTTAGTTGTTTGAAAAAGCATAAACATCTTTCTTTTCTAACTGGAGGTGTAGTGTTCCCAGTTTGGCATCATAAGAATATATTCCTACCTATATGTTTCATTTTTGCTAATATGAATCAGCAAAATTCTGCAATTGTTTGATTGCTAAGCTTTCTGTTAGATTTTTGCCTTCCACTGCAAGCTGGGATATAACTGGTTACAGGTCTGGAGGCCATGGGGAAGCGACTTAAGGACATTTGCTTTCCATTGCTAAATAACCCCACAGGCAAGGTCATTCAAACAAGCTGGAAGTGTCATCAGGCACAGACACAGATGAACGGGTGGGTGCTTCTGGCTATCATCATTCAGCAGGGCTTTACGGTTCAGATTCTCCATCCAAATATATTCTCAAATACAGTACATGCCCCTTTCATTTCTTATCATCCTGTTTCTTTTAATTGTTGAACTTTTACATAAGAGACCTCACAAGTCTAATTTCAAATGATTAGGTCACATAATAAATCTTAAATTTGATTGTGTCTACATCAGCCAAAAACACATTGGACTTCTAGAATATAGGACATATTTCTAGAAATACCCACATCTCAATTTGCTACCTTTATTCATTGTAATAGAAGCAATCACAGAAATTTCTCTCTTGTCTTGGTATGGCTACCGCCATAAATTAACATATTTTTATGCTAGTTTGGTGATACACATTCTCTATTTTCCAATTTATATTTGTATCTTTTACTACCTCTTTACTTATAAAGTGCCAGTGTACTTAATATTACACTGTGTTTCCAGTGAACAGCATATAATTGATTTTTTAATGTAGTTGAGTGTCCTATTATTTTGCAAGATATATTAGGCTCATTTGTATGTAATGAAATCAGTAATATATTTCATTATAAAATATGATCTTATTTTATGTTGTGGATCCCACTTACTTTGTGTTGTTTTCTCCTTGCTAACTTAATTTTTATCATTCTGTTTTCCACTTTCCCATGCTTTGGTAGAAAGACATACTCGATTTATCAAAATAAATTCTCTTCCCCACCTCTTGTATTTTAGCAGACCACAAAAATATCTTGGCTACCATTTCTTCTACTGATTAATGATTTATTATTCTATATTTAAAGTATCTTTTTTAACCTACCAAATTATTGTTACATTTCTCTCTTCTACCTACTCATTATTTCTCTATAATTGCCTAAATATTTATTGCTTTATTTGATCATTGTTTCTTCTAGCTTCTGATACCTACCTTCTCCCTATCAGAGGAATTGTGTATTTTTGAGTTTGTTTTGGTTTGTTTGTTTGTTTGTTTATTTTTGGCCAAGTAACACTGTTAATTAGTCCAGGATTAGTTTATGTTAATTTCATAGAACATTCATATATATAAACATATAGCCATAAATTTTTCGGTGTTTTTTTTTTTTTTTTTACTACCCAGCTCGTTGAGACTCAGACCTGGTGCTACTTACCTACCTGGTCCCTAAATACTAACTACAGCAATCAGTCAACTCAAGACTCATTGCTGGTTGCATCTCCCCTTTTGTGATTTTGTCCTCTGTGCTAAGCTATACAATTTGAAAACTTATTTGTATTCAATTATTTTTCTCTATTTTTTTAAGATTGTTTTCCCACCTGTTTAAGGTGTTTTATTGTATCTTTCTTCCAAAATATTAGAACTGTAAATCAAGGTATTCTTTTCAAATTGTACATTTTCTGGTATGTGGAAAATAGTAGTCCACAACTTCATTTAAGTATCTACCTTTTCTTGCTTAAATATATTTCTTCCACTAAACAATAACAGAATGTGATAAAGAGGATGTTTCAAATCTTCATAAATTTCATAATTAGATGGAGGTTCTTTAAAGAATTATAAAATTTTCCAGTACACTGTGCTGTTTTCACACTACACTTACAAAATATAGCGTGCTATAAAAATTTTGTAATATTGGTGTGGTATTTTGGAACCTTATACAGAATTAATTTATAAAAAAATAATAAAATTGAATTCCTTATTTGAAACCTCTTAACCTCTTATTTTATAATGATTTTATAATGCAATTTTTCCTAAAGTGTCAGATTATAATTTTTAAAATATTTAACACAGGGGTTTAACATGCATTTTTCATTAATAAGGCAGAGACATAATTTTTGGCAGTGAAAGATAAAGCTATAAGGTTACTTTAGAAATATAAGAGGAGAAAAAGTCTTGAAAATTATGATAGAAGAAGTTCAGGTCCAATGGTTTGTAGCTTATTAACCTTTATTTACTCATTAGAGTTTCTGGTGTTTATTAGGAATTCCAAAGAAAACAGGCCAATATTGGCTTTAAAATTGTTACGCTGGGGCAGCACCTGTGGCTCAAGTAGTATATGCTGACCTATATGCTGAGGGTGGTGGGTTCAAGTCTGGCCCTGGGTAAAACTGCAAAAAAAAAAATTGTTATGTTGTTTTACATAATGACTCGACTTTATATTAATGTTGTAGATGACTATTTCCACAGTAACTTTTTTCCTAGTTTCTATTCCATGTCTTTCATTTTTCTTCACTGATAGAACATAAGTCCTATCGCACTGCCTGTTACAAAAAGCATTCTAATTCTTCCTTGATGTTAACTATTAACCTTGCATAATATTTGATCGTTCTTTATCTAATTTACTTTTATACTGTTGCATAGTACTGAGGCTGATAAGTACCACTAAAAATTGAACACTTGAAATTGTATTTAATCATATAACATAATAAATTAAAGCCCTAAGGTTAACAATGTCTTACCATTTTAATGTCAAACAAAATTTATATCCATTTAGGAATTTGAAAATATTATTCCAAGACATTCATTGTCTTAGAAATCAAACATTTTATAATACTAATTTCCTCTAGAACCATTCTTACTATATATTCATAGTTAGCAGAGGATATGATATTGCCCATTTGACTTAAATGAAAATGTAAGGGTGAAAGAAAATAGATGCAGGTCAACATAGATTTAATGAACACCTGTTAATTTTAAATGAGTAACATAGAAAGGGTAATTTCTATATAAATCAGCTGAAATTTCTACCATGATGGAACTTTAAGTCCAGTTAGGGAAAAGAGAAATATAGAGATATTTTCATAAATAAAAAAAAGTACTGATAGCAGTGTATGGAAGTAGAGATTGATTCAGTTAAATCCTCTGGGACATCCTGAAAGTTGAGGAAGTCTATTATAAACAGATGGCAATTTATCCAACATGGAGTTATCATGTATTTCTAGGATATAGTACATACCTCCTTGCTTTCATGAAGTACATAATGTGGTTATTTAAACTTTTTTTTTCTTTTTCTTAACTGAAATAACAGCTCCAGTTGATACAGGTATCTGCAATGCTTTGGGAGCATGAGGTTGACAACAAAAAGTTTTAGGTTTTTGACTCCAAGAGGATAATGGATTCTCCAGAGAAATGTTTCCATATCTCTGAAGTCTTAGAACAGGGAAACACTCAAACTGCCATGCTAAATCAGCATGAAGTTTACAAAAGATATTTCAATTTTTTTTTCTTTTTAGTCTTTATTTATTTATTTATTTAGAGACAGAGTCTATTGCCCTGGGTAGAGTGCTGTGGTATCATAACTGATGGCAACTTCAAACTATTTGGCTTGAGCAATCCTCTTGCCTCAGTCTCCCAATACTGGCATCCATCGCCATACCTGGATAGCTTTGATATTTTTATTTTTATTTATTTGTTTATTTATTGCAATTTTTTATTTTTGGCCAGGGCTGGGTTTGAACCTGCCATCTCTGGCATATGGGGCAAATGTCCTACTCCTTTGATCCACAGGCACCACCAGTTTCGATATTTTTAGTAAGGATAGGGTCTTACTCTTGCTCAGGCTAGTCTCCAACTCTTGAGCTCAAGCAATCCATTCATGTTGGCCTCCCAGAGTGCTAGAGTTACAGGTGTGAGCCATTGCACCCAGCCAACATAGGATATTTCAAACCCAACTTAAACTCCATTTTTGTCATGGAGGAAATAAAATAATCAACATTATACTGCATAACATAGACTAAAAACCTGGAGGAAATAAAGTTACACTGTTGCTGAGCATTGTCCTTCAACATGCATATCAAGAAAGCCAAGTGTTTTGGGCTAATCTCACTGGAGTTAGGGGATAACTAAGAGTGGTTTCAGTTTGCATTTTCTTGATGATTAGGGGCAAAGAGCATTTTTTCATGTGTTTATTGGCCATTCGTCTGTCATCTTCAGAGATGTTTCTATTCAAGTTTCTTGCCCACAAAGAAATGGAATTCGTCTTTTTTCTTGTTAATTAATTAGAGTTCTCATTGATACTAGTTATCAGTCCTTTGTCAGAGTTGTAGCATACAAATATGCTTTCTCCCATTCCAAAGGCTGCCTATTTGCTTTAGTTGTGGTACTCTTAGCTATGCAGAAGGTTTTTAGCTTGATCATTTGTTTATTTTTGTGGTTGCTATATTTGCCAAAGTGTTCTTCTTCATAAAATTTTTTCCCAGAAAAAATTTACCAAACATTTTCCCCCACACTGGCTTCTAGAATTTTTATTGTTTCATGTCTTAAATTTAAATCTTTTATCCAGCAAGAGTCAATTTTTGTCCCAAAAATGCAGATCCTGGCATGGGTGTGGAAAGATGGGAACACTTGAAGTTGAAATATCTTTTGTAAACTGTGAATATCTTTTGCCTGTGAAGTTGCAAACTAATACAACGTCTATGGAAAGAAATATGGAGAATTTTCAAAGAACTAAAAGTTGACCTTCCCTTTTATCCTGAAATCCCATTACTAAATATCCAGAAGAATATAAATCATTTTACCAAAAGGACATTTGCACCAGAATGGTTATTGTAGCTCAATTCACAATTGCCAATAAGTGGAAGTAACTCAAGTGCCATCTACCCTTGAATGGATCAACAAACTTCATATATGTGTGTGTGTTTGTGTGTGTATGTGTATATCATGGAGTACCATTCAGCCTTGAGAAAAAAATGTAGACTTCACATCTTTTGTTTACCTGGATGGAGTTGAAACATGTTCTTTTCAGTAAAGTATCTCAAGAATGGATAAATCAATATTCAACATTCTTAATACTAATGTGAAGCCAATATACCGATATATAAACTATTACACATCCATAGGAAAGAAAACAAGTGCAGTCTAGCAAAGGGGAAGAGAGTGAAAGAAGGAGGGAAAAAGGAGGAGGGAGGGCAAGTTGTGGGATTTCACTTCAGGTGCCCAATGTGAGGTGTTCAGAACACCCTCTGGGTGAAGGGCTCAACTACAACGTGAACTTTACCATAGAATTATAGACAATGTAACATAAACATCTGTAGCCTCATATTTATCTGTAATTGTGCCTAAATCATGGGGTCCCCCCCATAAATCACCCATTGACCAAGTCCGATGCTAAAGCAAGAGGCAATTTTATTAGCTAGCCAAGGCTCTCTGTCCCTGACACAGCAGGATAGCAGAGAAGCCCCCCACCACGCAGAGGGGAGAGCAGTTTTAAGGGTACAGAAAAGAACAAAGGGAGAGAGTGTTGGCCGAGAACTGCTGGGGAGAGCTGATAGGGGGCATAAGAGTCTAGTCAATGTTTGTTCTGGGTTAATAGGCCTGGGGAAATATTTACTACCCCAGGATGGCCGAGGTTAGGCACCCTTATCGCTTGGGGTGGACACACTGGAGCCGGTGGGGAGGGGAGGAAGCAAGTTGCCTATCACCTTTTGTATTCGGCTGTAAATTGACTCTGTGGTGTGCAGCCATAAATTAACCTTTGATGTGCAGCTGCAAATGGAAGGCTGTGGGACAAGGTAGAATTAGTGAAAGGCTGTGGAACAAAATGAGTTAGTTTTAACAAAATGGAGTCAGCTTTTTTCTTTCATAATAAAAATAAAATATAATTTAAAACAAAAGCCAAGTGTAACTTGACACTCTCACTGGTGGTGTCCTTGAAAAAGAGGATACTCAAGGGTCAACTCTCTTTGCAAAATGACACAGTAGTAAAATGGCTCAGATGCATGAATAAATGCACCGTGTGATAATACTGATAAGAGACAGATTTCCTTTTAGTGAGGCCAATCAGGTTGGCTGTCTCTCTAAGTAAATCTAAGCAGGAGCCTCTACAGGGGGTGTGTGCAGCTAGCTACTGAGTGGTTCTTCCACATGTTTCTCATTTGCCATCAGCCGTCACAACCCAGACTACCTTCTGCAGTTGGAGTGGTCTTCACGTTGCAAAACCAGTGCTTTAGTAAAAAAGATGAGTGGGTCAGGGGAAGCTGTTTCCTCAAGTGTGGATAGGAAATTAATCTAATTGTTGTTAATAGCTAGTCCCAAAGTAGTTCAGTAGGCAAAGATAAGTGAGGTTACTGAAATAAATTCAGTTAAATGGTGGACTTGGCTTGGTGATGACTCTCTTGTAAAGGCAATCAGCATCTAATTCATAACTTGGGGAAAATATCTACTATTTGTATTACCTTAGGTCTACAGAGTTAGGAAACTATAATAAGGAGATAAAGAGGTGCGATGTTACTAGAAAATCATAGTTACTGGCACAGCATCACATACACCCAGGCACAAATAAATATTTCTAAGTAGAAGTTACATAGGATTGAAATTGCCTAATATGGTTATTTATGAAATGAGGAAGTGGAAATGTGGGGGGATAGAGAGGTTCTTAACTAGTTTTAATCCATTATTTTTTTCAGGCTTTTTTCAGGCTTAGCTGAAAGATTTTGAATAATATAGTTTGTAATCAAAAACTGAATGTGGGCTTGATTATTCAGACAATTTAGGGCTTTGTCTATCTTCTTCAAGAAGACTCTAATGTGATCACAAAAAGCAATTCCATTTACAAAGTTAAATATAAATACGATATGTTTATATGTGTAAAAATGCGACAATGTGTTGATGCGCTACTATTTACGTGAACGTGTTTGATTTGTGAAAATTAATCAGGCTATATGCTTATGATTTCTTCAGTGTTTTATATGGTGGCTATGCTTAAGGTTTTTTTTTTCAATATTATGGTGCTATTTTTTGTCCATGATTATATTAATTTTTAGTTATTGTTCAGTAAGACAATACTGAGTTCATTTACTATGTATATGTACTATCTATAAATACATGCATACATATGTATATATACACACACACACATATATATATAATCAATAAAAGAAAATAAGTAGATATAAATCCAAATGTGAAATATGGCATATATGTAAAACCAAACAAAACTAAAAAGCATTTTGATAACTTTGGGACATTTATACATGCTTTAAGGTCACCAGGATTGTGTCTCTATGGTAAATCATTCTTTGTATGTGCATATAAATGCGTAGTCTTTGGGAAATGGCTTCATCAATGTGGTATGGATAAGTGAAAAATCATTTGCTTTTTTGTGGTTCTTGCTACATTAAAATAAAAGACAGGTAGTGGCCTGCAGGCTTGAATTCAAAAACTCTGTTTCCTATAGCCTTGTAAATATCAATTAATAATCTTGAATGGTAACTGACTGGTAATCTACAAAGAGAAGTCTGATTTCTAAAACCTGTATCATATATGAATATTTTGTTACAATATTCTAAATAGTATTTAAAACAAAGGTTTTAATTATTGACCAGAAGTGTGTAAAAATGTTCTATGATTTTTTTCTTGGTTTTACACATACACACACAATGTATATTTTTCTAAAGAATTAAGAGCTTACTTAATGGGGATAATATGCCACTTAAAAAATTGAGGGACCTTCTACCAGGAACTCTCTTATACATACAAAGTGTCTTGTGGATCATGTAATAGCCTTAATCTATGTCAGCATACTTTAACTATTTTTACATTTTATTTTAGAGTAATATGATGGCACAAACGATTAGGTTACATCACTTGTGTTTCTAAGGTAAAGTTTAGGTTGTAGTTGAGCCCTTCATCATGGGACATGCTACATTGTGTACATTAGGGGAGAGTTTACCAGCCCCCCTTCTTTCTCCCTCATCCCCTTTTCCTCCACTCACTTGAATATACTTATGTTTCTCTCTCCTGTGGCCATGTAGACATTTTTCTATTAGTTTCACATTATTATTATTATTAAGTACTTTCTCTTCCATTCTTGTTATACATTACTAAGAAGAATGTGCTTTAACTCCATCCAGGTAAATCAAAAGATGTAAAGTCTCCATCTTTTTATGGCTGAATAGCATTCCATGGCGTACATATATCACAGTTTGTTGACCCACTCATGGGTTTTATTATAAACTGTCCTCTTTCTTGTTATGTGCTTTAAAGTAATGAATTGTTCTTCATCAGTATTGTGCTTGACATACAACAGTGAAGTTTAGGGTTGTCTGGTGATTTTAATTTTTCATGTTATTTTTATTCCAAGATAAATGAATACTAATTTAAGTCTTGAAGTAGCAATAGGAGAGCCAAAAAGAAAACCAAAAAATACATAGACCATGTTTGCCCTTAGTTCACAAAGCATTTCAACCCTCTCTGGATTATTCTGAGATGTAAGCTTGGATAAGACTTTACTTTCTTGAAATTTTCTATGTTTTGAACACCATGGTATCTCCCACATTCCGAGTTCACATGTTTTTTTATTTACCTAGCTAACTATTACACGCCTGTGGCAAATGACAGACCAAATAAGAGGTCGATCATGTGATCCATCAAGAAAATCAGGAAGCCAGAAAAACACACCTGTTTCATATAATGATTTTGTGTATGTGTATTGAAAGAATTTTTTTTCTTATAGAATCAATGATATTAGTATTAAAGTGCAAACATGTTAAAAATAATACCCTCTGTCTGGCAAGGGGTTTTCAAGTGATGTGTATGGGACTAATATTATTGAATTTCTATTTGAGTAACAAAAAACCCACAAAATCTCTGGGTTAGAATTAACGGATGACTCTATGACTCCAATTGTATTTTTCAAAATGCATTTTATAACTATAAAAAGAACATGTGGAACTTAGACTCATCCATTTAATAAATCTCAAGTACCCACGTAGTACCTGAAATCAATCACATTTTCTCTAGAATGAGGATGATTGCTCTTTTTTTAATATTTAGTTTTCATTGTCCTAATAATTTGCTACTTTTTTGGCATGAAAGTCATAACTCTGATTACTAGATGAGGGGGTCAAGGAAGGAAGAATATCTAGCAAAAATATTGGTGGCTGAGAGTCATAAATGATGATGATAATTGTAACACAAAAAGGAGCAGGATTGTGTAAAATTAATGTTGACATATTGTCAGCTTCATTTGCATTCTTCTCCTTATTCTTTCTCCATCATCAGTGTGCTTTATAGTACTTAAAGTGTTGTTTACTCATGATTTGTTGAATGAATAAGTGGGTATTACATTACAGATACTGTGCTGAATGATAAAGTAATTTAAAAGCACTTGATATTTTAACATAGCCCCTACTAACTACAAATGATGTAAGAGAAGAAAGATATGAATGACATAATAAAGAACTAAGATTTGATCTCAATCAGGCCAGTGGTCTAGTTTGTTACTAGAGAGGCCTTGGAACTATTGCCTGTGTACAGCATAAGAGACGGCAGAATTCTGGACTTTAATATATATTTATTTATTCAACTCATTTCATTAAGTCCCAGTTGTACTATCTGAGACAGAAATGTATAGAAAACATATTCTTTCCTCTGAAGGTGCACATATCTTAATGGGATATAAACATAGAAAAAGGTGTATAGTAAAAGATAATAAGCACTGTAATAGAGGGAATTAGACTGACAAGAGAAATACTGAAAAAAGGCTTCATGGAGGAGATGACCCCTTGGGAAGAGGAGGCTGCCAGGAGAAAATCAGAAGACGTGGATTATGGAGAGAGAGTGCATCCTGTGACAAGACACAAATACAAACTACAAATCATGACACTTCAGGCCACTGCCCTTGTTTCACATTAAAGGAGAAAGGGGTGTGTGAATTGGGAGACAGTGGGTAAGAAGACCAGGCTGGCGTAGGGTATGGTAGAGGCAGAAGACAAATCACAGGATGGTTCTGTGCCAGTACACATGGTGGGATTTGTCCTAAAGGGGGAAGACAACCAGAAAAGCATTTTAAACTGGAAATGACATAATCCAATTTCTATTTTAGGAAAAGCACCCTGATGATGATGAGGTGTGGCACTGGTGTAGTGTGAGGAAGTCTTAGAAGGAACCCAAAAAGTTTGAAGGGGAAGGATCGAGTTCTTCCAAGGTAAGGCCCTTAACTTCCCCTTTAATCAAGAGTTCTATAACATCTTTATCTCCAAAGTAGAACTTTTTTCAGGTAGATTTCCATATTCTGCTTCCACAATTCCTTTAATGATTTTTACCTTTCCTCTGAGATTGACCCTTTCCTTCAGATCTGATTCATGTTTGCTTTTCTCCTTTTGAATTTAAGGATTCAAACAGAATTATTGAGAGAACAAACAGCAAGGCACTTTGAGTGTCCAGCTGATGTCTACTATCGGACTCTCCCTTTGAGAATGATAAGTGGTATCAAGATAAATATAATTTGGATTTTCTTAAAAGGTATCATTCAAAGGAAAGTTGTTGTCTGTCATAAATCACGTGTCTGATACTCACAGAAACTGGCTATCATTCATTATGCATTTGTTTCTTCTGCTGGATGTACAAGGAAGAAAGTGAAAATTACACACAAACTATGATATTGTGTTGTCTTCCAAGGTTT
Source organism: Arctocebus calabarensis (assembly GCA_963573935.1). Lineage (NCBI taxonomy): Eukaryota > Metazoa > Chordata > Mammalia > Primates > Lorisidae > Arctocebus > Arctocebus calabarensis. The sequence goes on from CAUYON010088482.1 coordinate 37,404, forward strand.
AGAAAAGTTCAAGTTCTTCCTTAGAGTACTCATTCCATGGCATAAGTTCAGAAGCCATGAGTGTAGGAAGGTGATGCCCCTGATAATAAACTGAAGATCGTACTAACCAGATTCAGTGTTTGTGACATATAGAGGCACCCAATTAAAAGATACTGTAAAGCAGATTAATATTTGGAATTAATGTGCCCAGGCACATCAGAACATAGTGATAACACAGAAACACAGAGACTAGAATGTGGTACCACAAACCTCCTGCTACAAACTCTTAGGGGGATGGATGTTTCCCCCGTCTTCTCTCTTCTCCTCTTCTCACATCCCCTGTGGACCCTTTGAGTTCCCTCTGAAGGCAGACCTGGATTCTAGGCACATTGAACTGCATGAACGTTTGAAGCAGCCGACAAACTCCACTGTGAAGGGGCCACCAAGGCGAATATTTTATATAAACCACTGAATCTTCAAACCAAACTGTCAGGAAAGAGCTATCAGCTGGGGTTAGACTTGAGAAGATTTTATGAACTAAAAGTAAAAACAAGATAGTTAAACACATTAACTCCGTGTAAATGAGTTTTCTTGGGTGTTTAGATTGTAGAACAGGAACATAAATAATTTACCTATCACTCTGTCCTCATGATTAGGTTGGATTCAATCTGTGGCTATTAACTCAAAGGAATAAACCAATATTTATTCAAAAAGTTATCATGACCTTGTTTCAATAGATAAACTGCATGTGGAGAGATCCAATAGCTACTAAGACTCTACCAGTTCCAAAATGTAGATTTTCTTTAGCTAGTTCATTGAGTTCAGAGCTGGTTAAGTCCATGAAGAAAAAACAAATGCCAAAACTTGTGGAGGCTGACTAGTCCCATGACACTTGAGTTGCGGCGACGTTCCAAGCATAATAGAAATGACATTAGCAAAGCTGTTTTCTTGATTTTCCAGAATAAATTTGAAACCCCTAATGGGCTAGATTATTCTGACAAGCATGGATACAACTACAAACTTTAGAAGCCTATTCTAAAGTGGGCCTAACCTGGGAGGCTAATAACTCATAAAGGGAAATGTTTGGAATTTACACTTGAAAATGGCTATTGTGCTTAATGAAGCATATCTTGCAATATAATTTTATAGCATTGTTCATACAAGAATGGATCACAGCTGATTATAGTTGTATTGCAAATACAACTGCGCTGAGTAAGTTACAGCCCATTGCATCCATGTGTGTGTGGGAAGACATTCGTTAGAATGGGCCCAGGTGGACAACTATGTTCATTATGCTGAAGATGGAGAAATGAAAGCAAACGATATCACACATTTACACATTTCGGGAACAGTTCCCAAATATTGCAGCTTGTATGTTGGAGGGTGGAATTATTCTTTTCTATTTATTATTTTATTCAGAGTGTAGGGAGATCACAAAGTCTAATAACCAGAAATTTGCAATTATGACGGTTATTTAAAACATTTAGGATTTTAACTTCATCTTTTGGGTGATTTTCTCTGCCAAGCATAAATTCAATAAAGACATAAATATGTATGCCTTTTGGAAGTGTATGTATAAAACCATTTGTAACTGTTCAGGTTTATTTTAAATGATAAAATATTAATTTATTGATGTGAACATTTTTGAATATCTGCAAAAAAAGGATCTGATGCTGTTAGTAACCATATAGTAAGGCTCAGGAAATATTTCATAGGGAATCTTCTGTTTAGATATTTAGATACCAAGCATTTAAGTATTAATTATGAACATAGCAAATCATCTTCATTTTCAAAGGGAGTTATTAGGGATGAAGGTAGCATGAGAAGATTTTTTATTATTATCTGAGCCTTCGGATATTTTAAAGCAAAAAAGTATTGAATACCACATACAGGTGAGATTTAAATTTATAATTTAGGAGTTACATTTAAATTAAAATGAACTTTTCATTATTTTCTCCCCACTAACCTATGACTGGGAGTTTTGGAAATAATCCAGGTACAGGCTAATTTTTCAATTGTTTATTTGTTCTTTTGTATATGTATCTATAGCTGAATAGATCTATATTTATGAATATATTCTTCTCTCTTCCACAGCCTTTGAGAATAAAGGAAGACTAATATCTAGATAATTAACCTGATCATTAAAATTGTAGCATGCATCAAAATTTTTGACTTTGTTAGAATTTTACTGACCCGAAGAATGTATCCTTACTTTAGATACTTTTAGGCACTCAGGAGAATAGTAGTTGCGACAGACTTGAATGTACTAGCCATGAGGTATTTTTATGTGAATTACTCATGAATCATACTAGTTTTGTAACTTTCAAATTCTATCCTACCTTGAACTTACACAGACACTATTGAATAGAGCAAAATAAAACATAAGCAATCTCTACACTGATAAACAATATATTCTTCTCGCTTCTACAGCCTTTGAGAATAAAGGAAGACTCTCCCCTCCTAGAATCAACAAGGATCTGAGCTTTAACTGGATTCATTGAGCTCTCATTGGTGAATTTATTTAGTTAACCTAAGATTTGTAAGCAGATAGGAAGTTTTATGAGGTAATTGGATATATGTCATGATAAAAGGTCATTAAATCTTCATCTATACCTAAAACATCTTATAAAATGCAAGACATAATTTCATATATTTTTATATTGGCCTGTATCATCCTAGTCTGTTCATGTATAAGGAGTATTTTTGTGGGAAATGAATGAAAGCCTATGCCCTTGGCAAGCTCCATTCTCATGCAACATTTTTGATGAGGCACTTCCTGCCTTACTAGTTTGTGAAAAAAGTTATTTTGTTTTTTGTTTATTTTGGATTCAACATTGGTTGGATGGCGGATCACATCATCCATTCTTACCATCTGCTTGACCAAGGAGCATGAGATACCACATTCAAGTACACATTGTTGAATAAAGAAAGTGATTTCTCCTTCTTGTTGGTTGAAGGTTTATCTTTGTCAAAGCAACAAAGTCTTTCAAGTATTCTTGCTTCCTATGTACAGTTGTACGACAACACTAAACATCGTCCTCGAGGAAAATTAGGAGACAAGGTACCAAATCCTCAAAAGTCAGTTTCTTTAATGGGCATGCTGAGGTCTCAAACATAATTCTAACACCAACAGAGACTAAGGATAAATAAGACACCTCCTTACACCTGTCTTTCATCCCACGTAGATTTATCTACATTAACCTTTTATGGTTTTTATATGTTTTCCACTTCTATAATTCTTCTGAATGAGCTTTTTCTTGATATTTTACTGGGTAAAAATATATTATAAAATCTCCAGATCAAAATTTACAGAATTTGAATTAAAATCAACCTAGAGACAAATTAACTATAAGAAAAGTTTTCCTTCACCTCAGGGAAAGTTGCTGCAGAATTTCATATGTTGTTTGATCTTTGTTATCCTCAATTAAAAATATGCACTAACTAGTTTTGTTAATTTTTAACTTCTCAGATGGAAAAATAAATTATAGAAAACAGCAGCAGGATAATAAGAAGTATAGCATTGGCCAAGAAGCTGGCATCTCAGTACACACTTAAATAGCTATATAAATCTGATTGCTATTTCAAATGTAGTTCAAATGCCATCCCTTCTAATCTATCATTCTAGACCATTGAATTAGTGACTTCTTTCTTTCTGTAATATTTTGCATAGCCATGGAACAGTTAAACAGAAAACACCATGGGCTATTATTGCCAGATAGTATGCTTCACATCTTACAGACAATAAAAGCCTACCAAAGCTGCCTGCCAGTGCAAAATCTCTTGTCTCATTTGACCCTAATCCTGAAGATGTTCTTTCTGCCAAATTATGGAAGAAGAAATTTCTCATTTCAATGCCACAGTAAATTCAGTAAACACAGCTGGCCAGAGAAAGAATGCCTATGGTGGACAACTTAAAAACAGAAATCTAGGAAAATCCCAGCATAGAGACATTTCTTTCAATGACATTTGGATTTGAGTTTTCTCACATTCTTAGAAAAAGAGAATGTAAACTCCTTTTCTGAGTTCTCAATATCATTATGCTTAAACTTAAACAACAAAATAAACCATTCGGTAGTCATCATAAAGTGTGGAATCTGCCATTCTTGAATCACTTGAATGTTGTTGCCTTGATAAAGTTAAATAAACATCCTTATGTTAATTTCAAAGAGACATGTGGCTATTTGGGACCTCACATCACTCCTAGGAGAGTGGTGTTCAAATAAAGAAAAATTCTTTTCTCCTCTGTTCACATCACTTTCTCATGATGCCACTGGGTAATGATGATATAATGACTTTCTATATATAACATATTCTCAGAAGTAAGAGATGCATTATGTACCTTTCATTGTGTGTAAAACGAAGAACATTTGCCCCAAACAGAACAAGGATAGAATGTTCACTGCTTTGACCCTACTTGACTGTTCTGTGGGTAGATATGAAAGTCAGGTCAAAGAATTATTTTTCCAAGATTTCATTCTTTAGATAGATTAAACATATTTTGCTTCTTTTTCTGAGACTAAAATCATGAAAGTTAAAGGCCAAAGCTAAATACTTATAATGATGTTCATAAGGTTTTTTGATTGTTTTTAAAGCCTATCTGTGCTAAACAAAAGAATTAAAATGAGGTATAGAAAAATCCCAGGGTAAATAGGATGACAAAATTCTGATGGAGTTATTTTTAAGAACCCTATCACTCTTATCTTTCTTTGGGTTATAGGAGACTCCTCAAATCCTTTTAATAGTGTTTGATGTGTTTCTGTTACTTATAGCCATAAGATTCCTAGATAATATGGGAGATAAGTAGGGAGAAACAGGGAAGTGTTTCCAATTAGAACTTTCCAGGATTTATTGGGTTTTTTTGTTCGTTTATTTGTTTGTTTACCTCAAGCTGTCACTGTGGGTAGAGTGCTGTGGCATCACAGCTCACAGCAACCGCAAACTCCTGGGGTCAAGCGATTCTCCTTTAGCAGTGTTGGATACATCCTCCAATAAGAAGCTAAGTAAAGAAATTTTAGATTTAAACTTAACCATTCAACAACTGGATATAACAGACATCTACAGAACATTTCATCCTAAAAAATTGAATACACATTCTTTTCATCACCCCATGGAACATACTCCAAAATTGATCACATCTTAGGTCACAAGTATAACCTCAGCAAATTTAAAAGAAAGGAAATTATTCCTTGAATCTTCTCCAACCATCAGGGAATAAAAGTTGAACTCAATAACAACAGGAATATACATACTCATACAAAAACATGGAAGCTAGGTAACCCTATTCTGAAGTATAGATGGGTCATAGACGAGATTAAGAAGGAAATTACCAAATTTTTGGAACAAAGTGACAATGAAGACATGAATTATCAGAACCTCTGGGATACTGCAAAGACAGTCCTAAGAGGGAAATTTATAGCACTGTAAGCCTTCCTAAAGAAACTGGAAAGAAAGGAAGTTAACAACTTAATGGGACATCTTAAGCAACTGTAGAAAGAAGAAAATTCCAACCTCAAACCCAGCAGAAGAAAAGATATAACCAAAATTAGAACAGAATTAAATGAAATTGAAAACAAAAGAATTATGTAAGAGATCAATAAATAAAAAAGTTGTTTTTTTGAAAAGGTCAATAAAATAGATAACCCTTTGGCTAACCTAGCCAGGAAAAAAAGTGTAAAATCTCTGATTTCATCAATCAGAAATGGTAAAGACGAAATAACAACAGACTCTTAAGAATTCAAAAAATCCTTAACAAATATTACTAGAAACTTTATTCTCAGAAATATGAAAATCTGAAGGAAATTGACCAATACTTGGAAGCATGCCACCTACCAAGACTTAGCCAGAATGAAGTGGAAATGTTAAACAGACCTATATCAAGTTCTGAAATAGTATCAACTATACAAAATCTCCCTAAAAAGAAAAGCCCAGGGCCAGATGGCTTCACATCGGAATTCTACCAAACCTTTAAAGAAGAACTTGTACCTATATTACTGAACCTCTTCCAAAATATAGAAAAGGAAGGAATACTACCCAACACATTCTATGAAGCAAATATTACCTTGATCCCTAAGCC
>CAUYON010088483.1:0-52307 GCA_963573935.1 Arctocebus calabarensis
TCTTTTTCTTTTTTTTTTTTTGAGACAGAGCCTCAAGCGGTCACCCAGGGTAGAGTGCCGTAGCATCATAGCTCACAGCAACCTCCAATTCCTGGGCTCAAGCGAGTCTCCTGCCTCCGCCTCCCAAGTAGCTGGGACTACAGGCGCCTGCCACAACACCAGGCCATTTTTTGGTTGCAGCCGTCATTGTTGTTTGGCTGGATTCGAACCCACCAGCTCAGGTGTACGTGGCTGGCCCCTTAGCCCATTGAGCCACAGGCGCTGAGCCAGGAGAAGGCAAATTTAAGAGTACTGCCCCACCGGGTGCAGTGGCTCATGCCTATAATCCTAGCACTCTGGGAGGCCAAGGCGGATGGATTGTTTGAGCTCATGAGTTTGAGACCAGCCTGAGCAAAAGTGCCCCGTCTCTACTAAAAATAGAAAAACTGAGGCAAGAGAATCCATTGAGCCTGAGTTAGTTTGCTGTGAGCTATGATACTACGGCACTCTACCAAGGGTGACAGCTTGAGACTCTGTCTCAAAAAAAAAAAAAAAGAATGCTGTCCCTGTATCTCCCCACTTAGCGGGTGGATCCCAGAAAAGGCTGCAAGTCTAGGCATATGGGAAGGGACCCAGTGGCAGTGGTGAATGTAGATGTTGCTCTCTGGGCTACCTAGAATTACCCAGGACTGGCAGAGGGGAAAAAAGGTAGTAGGGCACAAATGAGGGCCTGCTTTCCTTGGGAGTGTCTCTCTGCTTAAGTGTCACCTATCTAATGAAGATACATGCATATTCAAATATTGACCTCCTCAGGACAGTGGCCTGGCCCTGACATGGGGGTTGTGTTTTGCGGGGGTGGGGTGGGTGGGGGGGTGGGGAGGACTGTTCGTAGTTACAGACCCTATCAAGGGAGAGGGGTAGGAATTCAGCCAGGTTAATGGGATAGTAATGAAGGAGCTATAGGTTCCATCAGAGCAGTGAGGAAAGGAGAGAGGGGCCCAGGGTAACATCTGGGCCCAATGGGGAGATGGGTGGAATGGGTCTACAGGAAGACCAGATTGAAGGAGGAGATGCCTGTGGGCCAGACGAGGGCATGTGGGGGGGACCTGGTCTGGGTCATGGACAGTGGGGCATGAGCAGGAGGGGGTGAGTTTCTGAGGGATGAGCTGTCACTGTGGGTGGTTCCACCCTCCACACATGGACAGCCCGCTCCCTGGAGGCACAGCTGGAAGACAACTGTCTGGGACTGGCTTAAGGCCCAGCAAGGGATGTGGGACATGTATCTATGAGCATGACACAGGTTCTCCCCTCCTCCTGGCACACCCTCCAAAGGTGGGGTGCATTACTTGGATCCAGCCCACAGGGTCTTGGTTTCCCTAGGATGGACCCAGAGTCCTTCATTTGCTGGGGGTTGCTCCATCTATCAAGGGAAGTGGGGTACAGGAGGCCCACCAGACAGAGATGACTGAAGGAGTGGTCATCAGGGCCTGAGGGCTTGTCTAGGCACCCCCAGGGTTGGAGGTGAGTCATCACCAGCTGCAGCCTCCCCCTACCACAATGCTGCTGCCTCTTTGGTTTGTAGAAACTGGTCCCTATTTCAGCCTCCAGCAGTCACCTCACTAGTCACTCTGTAACTGACTGACCTACAGCAACCAAGACCTGTGACCCCAGAAGGAGTTGGGGTGTCCCTCAGCATCTTTGGGAGAAACTTCTGGGGGTTTCCCAGAAGGCACTGAAGTGGGGGACGGAGAGCTTTACACTTAAGTGCGTCATATCATCTGTCCAGGGAAGGAGTGGGGGGGGCGACCTCTCGGGTATGTGGGTAAGGGCGGGCGTCTGGGTTCCCGCCCGACGCTCCGCCCCCTGAGATCGGGGACTTTTCTCGGCTTTGCCCGCGGGACTGCAGCGGCGGCGGCGGGAGCTGGCGGACTTGCAGGCAAGACACGAACTCTGGGTGGAGGGGTGCTGGGCTCGGACCCCCCCAAAGCCATGGGGGCCAAGGGACAGGGGGAGTCCCAGCTGACTGTTTCTACCACTCAGGATGTGGCTGCGGATCCTGATGGTGGTGCTCTGCGCCTGGATCCTGGCGGGGGCGCCCCGAGTGCGGGCCCAGCACAGGGAGAGAGGTGGGTATGGCTAGGAGAAACCCGGTCTGGGTCACTGCACCCTGCCACCCACCGCTCCACTCGGCCTTCATCCCCCGACACCCCCTCTATCTCCACGACCCTCGCGGATTCCTCCAAACTCTCCTCGGAGTCCCTGAACTTGCCACAATCCCGCTGGGTTCCGTAAGCCGCCTCCTGTCCTGTTCAGACCCAAATTCTGGCTCCTGGAATGCGCGCTGGGTCCCCTACCTTATGCCAAAGCGCACCGGCCCCTAGCGGCTGACCCCAGACACACACCCGTGCCAGCGGGTCTCCCTCCACTCTACGCCCCAAGCATCCGGGAGAGTCTCCTTTGGGGTCCAACGGCTCCTTCCCAGACCCAAGTCATGGACTTGGCCGGTTTGCATAAGCAGACGAGGGCTGCTCTCTATCCATCCCCGCAGGCCCGGGGACCACAGAGTGGGGAGGAGTGGGGGGACTTCCAGAGGAGATGATGATCTCTCCTCCTGGTCTCAGTGACCTGCACCCGCCTTTACGCTGCTGACATCGTTTTCCTACTCGACGGCTCCTCGTCCATTGGCCGCAGCAATTTCCGAGAAGTCCGCGGCTTCCTGGAAGGGCTGGTGCTGCCTTTCTCGGCTGCAGCCAGTGCGCAGGGTGTGCGCTTTGCGGCAGTGCAGTACAGTGATGACCCACGGTGAGTAGTGGCCTTGGTTACTGGAGACCCGGAAATCACACCAACTCTCCTTCAGGTTAGAGAGCCCAATTCTCCTTCAGGCCAGGTTCTTCCAGAAACAGGTTTTAAGGACCCCTTACCTAGGACCTCCCCTGGAGACAGAGGTAGAAATTCCCTAGGAGGAGCCCTCAACACCCAGAAACACCTTCAGGCTTGTACCCTGCCACAGACAAGGAGGCTGTGTTTTCTGATCTGGAGAAGGGGAGCCTGTGAGGGGTCCAGGGGCCCAGATGCCCCCAGAATGCTAAACACTCCATGTTTTAGCATCCTAACCCCTTCATCCTCTCCATTCACCAGAAAGACTCCTTGTCTGGCCAATATCCACCTTCTTACAACTGGGCACTTCCTCCTGCAAGTATTTAATTCACCAGATATCCTGTCCTCTTATGCGATGAGCTCCAGGGCTCCTGTAGGCCTGTCTAGGCCCAGCCACTGGTGGCACACAAAGGAAGACCTGGGGAGTTTAACTTGGGGGCTTCAGATGTGGGCAGACAGAAATCACAGACCCAAGAGACCCTCAAGAGAGCTTGATACACACAACCATGACTGAAAGTCAGAGTCAGAAGAGGTACTGACCCCTAGCCTGTTGCCACTTCCTCCTCCCAACAGGACAGAGTTTGGCCTGGATGCACATGGCTCCGGGGATGATGTGATTCGTGCCATCCGTGAGCTCAGCTACAAGGGGGGCAACACTCGCACAGGGGCTGCAATTCTCCATGTGGTTGACCATGTCTTCCTTCCTCATCTGGCCCGATCTGGTGTCCCCAAGGTGCTCCCTAGCCCTACCTTGCCTCCCAAAGTGATCCCAAATTAAGAGTCTGAGGCAGTCCTGACTTGACCCCTGCCTCTGCCCCAGGTCTGCATCCTAATCACAGATGGGAAGTCCCAGGATCTGGTGGACACAGCTGCCCAAAGGCTGAAGGCACAGGATGTCAAGCTGTTTGCTGTGGGTGTGTATGAAGTGGAGGGGATAGGTCAGCTGGGGTAAGGACCAGTCAGGGTGAGTGGGCAACTGAGTTCTGATTGGGCATCACCTCAGGGATCAAGAATGCTGACCCTGAGGAGCTGAAGAGAGTTGCCTCACAGCCTACTAGTGATTTCTTCTTCTTCATCAATGACTTTGGCATCTTGAGAACACTACTGCCCCTTGTTTCCCGGAGAGTGTGCACAACTGCTGGTGGTGTGCCTGTGACCTTGCCTCGTGAGTTCCTTCCCACATTGTGTACCCTGACTTGGACCCCTGGCCCAAACCCCAGCCCCAACCTGGAAGTGCTGATTCCATGCTATGTTATCTTGACCCCTGACTCCAACCCTGTACTGTAAGTGCTGACCCTGATCCTCCTGCCTGATTGCCTGGTTCCCCCATTCCCAGCTGATGACTCAACCTCTGGCCCACGGAACTTAGTGCTGTCTGAGCCAGGTAGTCAATCCTTGAGAGTACAGTGGACAGCAGCCAGTGGCCCTGTGACTGGCTACAAGGTTCAGTACACTCCTCTGACAGGGCTGGGACAGCCACTCTCCAGTGAGCGGCAAGAGGTAGGATGTCAGAAGTGATAGGAGGCTGGTTGGGAACTTGGCTGGGCAAGATAAGGTGACCTTTGACCTTGGGCAGGTGAACGTCCCGGCTGGTGAGACCAGTGTGCGGCTGCAGGGTCTCCGGCCACTGACTGAGTACCAAGTGACTGTGGTTGCCCTCTACACCAATAGCATTGGGGAGACTGTGAGCGGGACAGCTCGGACCAGTGAGCAATTTTGTCAACTTCTGAGCCCCTTCACTTAACTACCCAGTAGCCCCCCCAACTCCACTAATTCCTTCCCCCAGTTGCCCTGGAGGGGCCGGAGCTAACCATCCAGAACACTACAGCCCACAGCCTCTTGGTGGCCTGGCGGAGCGTGCCAGGTGCCACTGGTTACCGTGTGACGTGGCAGGTCCTTGGTGGTGAGTGAGAGGAGTGGGTTAAGGGGAGTCCCTGCAGCACAGACAGGATTATAGATTCCTGAGTCTGCAAGGCCCACTGACCCGTCTGTGCTCCCCCATGCAGGTGGGGTCACAAAGCAGCAGGAGCTGGGCCCTGGGCAGGCATCAGTGTTGCTGCGTGACCTAGATCCTGGCACTGACTATGAGGTGACTGTGAGCACCATGTTTGGCCATAGTGCAGGGCCTGCCACTTCCCTGACTGCCCGCACTGGTGAGAAGGTTGGGCACTTTCTTTAGGCTGGGGTGGGCAGGCAGGGCAAGGCACAGAGGCCACTGACAGCCCATGTGCTCTGGGCAGACACCTCCGTTGAACAGACCCTGCGCCCAGTCATCCTGGGACCCACATCCATCATCCTTTTCTGGAACTTTGTGCCTGAGGCCCGTGGTTACCGGTTGGAGTGGAGGCGTGAGAGTGGTCAGTGCAGGTGCAAGGGGTGGGCAGGCAAGGTTTGGGGCTTGGCCTCAGTTGGCCTGACCCTGTTATCTTGCAGGCTTGGAGCCACCACAGAAGGTGGTGCTGCCCTCTGCTGTGACCCGCTACCAGTTGGATAGGCTGCAGCCAGGCACTGAGTATCGGCTCACACTCTACACTCTACTGGAGGGCCATGAGGTGGCCACTCCTGCAACAGTGGTCCCCACAGGTGAAGGCTCTGTGGGCCTGGACAAGTGAAGACAGTTTAGGGGCCCCAGGCTGCTTCTCAAACTGTGCTCTCCAACAGGGCCAGAGCTGCCTGTGGGCCCTGTGATGGACCTACAAGCGACTGAGCTGCCTGGGCAGCGGGTGCGAGTGTCTTGGAGCCCAGTCCCCAGTGCCACCGAGTATCGCATCACTGTGCGCAGCACCCAGGGTGAGGTGGATGCAGCCAGCACCCCATACACACTACAGTTCCAGCCCATAGGGTCTGAGTGCATCTTTGATGACCCTCCTTCCACTCCTAGGTCCCAACAGCCTCCTCCCTGCCTCCTTGTCCATTTACCTCCCAAGATGGCACTGAACCCACAGCTGTCACAGAATCTATCTGCTCCCTTTCCAGGCCCAGCCTGTCTCCCCACCTGGGTCTAGCTCCACTCCTTGCCCTACTTTCCTGTCCATGGCTTGCTTTCTCCACAACTACAAGCTCAATCACCCTGCTGTCCTAGCTGTGACCTTAGCTGTAAGCACTGTCCACACTGACCTTTCAAGTCCCTATCCAGCACTGGCCTCTGCCCTCCTCCTTCAATGTCTCAATGACCATGTCAGTGCACTGCTGTCCACTGACTCCTGTTGTCCTACATCATCATTGACCCCTACATTCAGTGTCCCCATCCATCATTGGCCCCTTTTATCTTGTGTTCTTGATGCTTATTCATCCTTCCCAACTGACTCCCCCATCTCACCTTCCATCCCACCTCCCATTCCCCATACGCTTTTTATTTTTTTGAGACTTACTTTGTTACCCTTGTTAGAGTGCTATAGCATCATAGCTCACAACAACCTCAAACTTTTGGGTTTAAGTGATCCTCTTGCCTCAGACTCCCAAGTAGCTGGGACTACAGGCGCCTGCCACAAAGCCCAGCTATTTTTGCTATTGTAGTTATCAATGTTGTTTGGCAGACCTGGCCAGGTTCAAACTGCCAACCTCAGTATTTGTGGCTGGCGCCCTAGCCTCTGAGCTATAGGTGCCAAGCCCCTGTACACTTTTCATCCTATATTCCTGTCCATCACTGGCTGCCATCATCACACATCCTTGTCTCTTACTGACCTCTGCCTGTCTTTCCATTGTCTTCTCCCTCAGGAGTTGAGCGGACCCTGGTGCTTCCTGGGAGTCAGACAGCCTTTGACTTGGATGATGTTCGGGCTGGGCTTAGCTACACTGTGCGGGTGTTTGCTCGAGTGGGCCCCCGTGAAGGTGGGGCCAGCACCCTCACTGTCCGCAGGGGTAAGCACTGCAGCCGGTTTGTGGGGGACAGCTGTCTGACGCACTCTGGTCCTAGTCGTGACCTCTGACCTCTGTCTTTAATCCCTAGAGCCAGAAACCCCACTAGCTGTTTCTGGGCTGCGAGTTGTGGTATCAGACGCAACACGAGTGAGGGTGGCCTGGACACCTGTTCCTGGAGCCAGTGGATTTCGGATTAGCTGGAGGACAGGCAGCAGTCAGTGGGGGTGTGGGGGTGTGGGAGGATTGCTGAAGGGGTTATAGAGGACAGAGGGGACAGGCAGGAGCCAGCATTTCCCTCTGGTCCTAGGTCCTGAATCCAGCCAGACATTGCCCCCAGACTCTACTGCCATGGACATCACGGGGCTGCAGCCTGGAACCTCCTACCAGGTGGCTGTGTTGGCACTGAGAGGGAGAGAAGAGGGCCCTCCGGTGGTCATCGTGGCTCGAACTGGTCAGGGCCTGGCCCAGTCCCCTGGCTCTCTACCTCCAGTGCCCCCTCAGACATCTGTGCCTCCCCTGGCAGACCCTTGTTTCTCCCTAGAACTCTGTTGTCCCCTTTCAGATTTCCTCTGCTTCCTCCCTCAAACCCTGCTCTCCCCTTCTCCAGCTTCCCCATGTCTCCCCTAAAACTCCCTGCTATCTTTACCCTGGAATTTCCATCACCTCATCCCTCAGGACCCAACCATCCTCTTAGACTCACACTTTCTCCTTCATCAGACCTCCTTACTGCCTCACAACACCTCCATTGGGTCCCCCACCTTCTCTGATGGACCGTGTTTCTCAGATTCCTGTCAGCTGCCATCACGGACTCCCACTCTTTCCTCTGTCAGAACCCCCACTCCTCCTCTATCAGACCCTGGTCTTCTGTAGCCTGGCCTTCTCAGGCCTCCACTCCCTCCCCCTCAAGCCCTCCCCTGCTTCTCCCATTGGATTGCTTATTGCTTCTCCCTCTAGAGCCACTGAGCCCAGTGAGGACAGTCCATGTGACTCAGGCCAGCAGCTCGTCTGTCACCATTGCCTGGACCAGGGTTCCTGGAGCCACAGGATACCGAGTTTCTTGGAGCTCAGGCCATGGTGGGGACCAGGGGTTTGGGAAGGTCATGGGAGGTGTGTCTGGGTGGAATGGAGCCCTGAGGTTTCTTGAGGGTCAAGGTAGGGCATTGAGAGACAGAGTCTGGCTTGCCCAGGAGCTGCCTCCCTCCTTGTTCCCAGGCCCGGAGAAATCCCAATTGGTTACCGGGGAGGCCACGGTGGCTGAGCTGGATGGGCTGGAACCAGATACTGAGTATACAGTGCATGTGAGAGCCCATGTGGCTGGTGTGGATGGGGTTCCCACCTCTGTGGTTGTGAGGACTGGTGAGTGGACACTGGCCAGCTGCCAGCCACACCTCACTGGCTAGCTATCCCACCCTGCTGTGTATTCCTAACTACTCCAACTGCCCCCTCCACTACCCCACATCAACTAAGTGTTCACCCACAGTGACCTCCTGGCTGCCCCACACTGCCTACTCAATGGCACCGACCTCTTCCCTCTTAGGGTCACCTACACTTGATTTGTCCACACTAACCTCACTCTGACCTTCAGACTTCCCCTGCACTAACCCTGGCTGTGCGGTTACTCTGTCCTCTGACAGGCATCCAGTGACCTCTGGACCCTTTTCCTCTGTTCCTAGCGCCTGAGCCTGTGGGCAGTGTGTCAAAGCTACAGATCCTCAATGCTTCCAGTGATGTTCTGAGGGTCACCTGGGTGGGGGTCCCTGGAGCCACAGCCTACAGACTGGCCTGGGGCCGGAGTGAAGGTATGGTATAGCTCCCCTTCCTGACCAGGATTGCCCACTCTGGGCAGCCATACCCACCCCTGACCGTTGCTGTATGCTTTCCTGGGCAGGTGGCCCCACAAGACACCAGATGCTCCCAGGAAACACAGACTCCGCAGAGATCCGGGGCCTCGAAGGTGGAGTCAGCTATTCCGTGAGAGTGACTGCATTGGTCGGGGACCGCGAGGGCGCATCTGTTTCCATTGTCGTCACAACACGTAGGCGAAGTTGGGGCAAAGCAAGCCTTGGATGGATGGTTTGGGAAGTGGGGTTTGTGCTCGGAATTGGAAAAAAGACCTGGTAGTGAGTCTGGGGGCAGAGTCTGAGAGGAGGGGAAAGAGGAAGTCTGATTGGATAAATGGAGCAGGGCAGTCTATGTTCCAGGAGTGGCTTGGGATTGGCCCAGGGGGTAGTTGGGCGGAACCTCCCTGATTCCTGCTCTTTCACTCCAGCTCCTGAGGCTCCGCCAGCCCTGGAGACCCTTCGTGTAGTGCAGCGCGGGGAGCACTCGCTGACGCTGCGCTGGGAGCCGGTGCCTGGGGCGCAGGGCTTCCGTCTGCGTTGGCGACCTGAGGGTGAGAGGTACCCCTCGTATGAAGTTAGGGAACAAAGGAGGCAGGGCTGTGGGCAGAGTCATTGCAGTGTGCGAGGTCAGCACTGGTGGGCAGGGTCTGTCATTGGGGGTCTGCAGCATTAGTGATAGTAGGTAGGGATCAATCTTGAGGTGGGTGGGATCCATGAGGACATAGAGAGTCAATGACAAGGTCAATAAAGTGGGCAGGTCCAGTGAGAATGAGGAAGCTCAATCAAGAAAGTGGACCTGGGGCAGCACCTGTGGCTCAAAGGAGTAGGGCGCCGGCCCCATATGCCGGAGGTGGCGGGTCCAAACCCAGCCCTGGCCAAAAACTACTAAAAAAGAAAAAGAAAGAAAGTGGATCTGGCTAGCAGAGTGGGTCAGTGAGGTGGGAGGGTCCACTAACACTCTAGCTACCATCCTCCCACATGCTCCTGGCCCCAACCCTCACACCTGCCCTAGGTGGCCAGGAACAGTCCCTAGTCCTGGGACCTGAGCTCAGCAGTTACCACCTGGATGGGCTAAATCCAGCAACACTGTACCACATTCAGCTGAGCGTCCTAGGGCCAGCTGGAGAAGGATCCTCCAGGGACGTGACTGCACACACTGGTAAGCCCAAAGGGCCCACCTTGCCTTGGTGTGTTCTTTCTCCAATGATGGCCCACCCTGAATCCAAGCACCCCAGACTCTGGAGCAACTCCTCCTGTTGTCCCCACAAACCCCCAGTGCTGGGCAACCTGAGCATGGCCTCCCATGACACTTCCCGAAGATAAACCACACACAGGATCTGAACTCTCCCCTCTGGGTTCTCACGACAGCCTCTGATTCCTGATCTTTCATTCATCCTTCAGAATCACCTCATGCCCCAAGCACTGAACTACGTGTAGTGGACACCTCAATTGACTCAGTGACTCTGGCCTGGACTCCAGTGTCGGGAGCATCCAGTTACATCCTGTCCTGGCGGCCACTCAGAGGCCTTAGCCAGGGTGAGAGGGAGCCAGGGTTAGGGTGGACTGGCAATTGTAGCTCCATGGAGGGCCCCCTTTTTAACTGAGTTCTGTCCTCTGCAGAAGTGCCTAGAGCCCCACAGACACTTTCAGGGATCTCAAACTCCCAGCGGGTGACAGGGCTAGAGCCTGGCGTCTCTTACGTTTTCTCCCTGAAACCTGTCCGGGGAGGTGTGCCGGGTCCTGAGATCTCCGTCACACAGAGCCCAGGTATAGTGGGCGCAGTGGGAAGGGCCTAAGGGGTAGCTGGATGGGCTGACCACTTTAGTAACTTTGCCTCCATCCTACAGTGTGTCCCCATGGCCTGGTGGATGTGGTGTTCCTAGTGCATGCCACTCAAGACAGTGCTCACCGGGTGGAGGCTACGAGGCGTGTCCTTGAGCGTTTGGTGTCTGCACTTGGGCCTCTGGGGCCACAGGCAGTCCAGGTTTGGCCCCAGATGCAGCCAGACTCCTACCTCTCCCTGCTCCTCACCAGCCAAGGTTTCGCAGCATTTACCATCTCCAGGTTTAGGTTTTCAATTAACTTTTTTCTGAGATGGAGTCTCACTGTATCATCCAGGCTAGAGTGCAGTAATGTGATCATGGCTCACTGCAGCCTTGAATCCTGGGGTCATGAGATCATCCTGCCTCAGCCTCCTGAGTGGCTGGAAATACAGGCACTCACCACTGGCCTCAGCAGGTTCTGGCTTTCTCCTAGTTCTCCCCCAGGTTCCAGATCCTTTCACCTACTGATTGGGTTCCTATCCTACTGTCTTTGCCAACCCCTAATACATAGTTTAGATATAGTCACACACACCCCTGTGTCTCTGTTTCCCCAAACTGTATGCACCCATCCCTGCAGCGTCATCCTTCCCAGGCTCTGTGTCTCTCCCGACCCCAGGTTGGCCTGCTGTCCTACAGTCACCGGCCCTCCCCACTGTTCCCGCTGAATAGCTCCTATGACCTTGGCATCATCTTGCAAAAGATCCATGACATTCCCTATATGGACCCAAGTGGGAACAATCTGGGTGAGGACTGCAGTGGGCATGGACTCCTGGAGCTACCCACTAGGAGCCTGGGTCCCCAGGGTTCTTACATGTCTTTCTTTCCAGGCACAGCTGTGGTCACAGCTCACAGATACTTACTGGCACCAGATGCTCCTGGGCGGCGCCAGCGGGTACCAGGGGTGATGGTTCCGCTAGTGGATGAGCCCTTGAGAGGTGACATATTCAGCCCCATCCGTGAGGCCCAGGCTGCTGGTGAGAAGAAGAGCTGAAGGGGATGGGGCCTGGGAATGGGGGTGGTCCCAGCAGAGTTGTCATGCAGGCTGGACCCCTCCTTAGGACTCAAGGTGCTGATGTTAGGCTTGGCGGGAGCTGACCCAGAACAGCTGCGACGCTTGCTGCCAGGAATGGACCCTGTCCAGACTTTCTTTGCTGTGGATGATGGTCCAAACCTGGATCAGGCAGTCAGTGGTCTGGCAGGAGCCCTGTGTCAGGCATCCTTGGTGACTCAGGTTTGGAGGAGGCCTCCAGGGTACTAAGTGGTGGAGAAGAATGGGTATGGAGGTTCTTGGTAGATATGCTCAGTCTCAAAGAGACCCTGTGTCCACAGCCACAGCCAGAGCCTTGCTCGGTGCATTGTCCAAAGGTAAGTGTCCAGGGTTGAGAACGTTAAGGCTACACCTGGGGCTAGTCACTCTGACCCTCATCTGACATGTCTTTCCCCAGGGCCAGAAGGGGGAACCTGGAGAGATGGTAAGTGGCCCTGGTAGGAAATGGATTTGGCATCAGTAGGGCAGGGGAGGTTGTCAACACAGAGCTCACTGATGACCCTTCCTAGGGCCTAAAAGGACAAGCTGGGTCTCCTGGTGCCCCTGGACTCCCGGTGAGTGTCCCCCACACCTGACCCTGTGCTCTGACTAGCTTACTGCTTCCTTACTTGCTCTTTTCTCTCAGGGCAGGACTGGTGTTCCTGGCCCACAGGGGCCCCCTGGAAGTACCATTGCAAAGGGTGAGAGGGTGAGTGTGGAGACTTTTCTCAGGGTTTTTAGAAGACAGAAGAAAGAAGCAAAGTTAGCATCCCAGGGTATTTCTAGAAGCCCAAGGAGAAGTTATAAACTATACCAGAGACTTTAGAGGAGGCTCTGAATTGAAAGATCTGGTTCCCAGAGTTAGGGAAGGCCTCTGCCTCATGGCTGCCCTTGACCTGGGATTGAGCTATATTCAGTTCCAAGAGGCCACTTCTCTGTTCCACCCTCAGTGGGGCCTCTGTTCCACCCCACTTGGGGCCTGTGGAGTAGGAGTCCCCTGGTTGATGGGGTGAGACGGCTTTAGGAAACTAGGGGCATTGGGGGAGGTCCTTTCCTACTCTGACCTCGTTGCCTCCTAGGGCTCCCCTGGAGCAGATGGGCCTCCAGGCAGCCCTGGCCACCCTGGGATTCCTGGGACCCCTGGCCCGAAGGTGAGCAAGCCTTAGCTTTACCTTGGATGACATTCTGGGGAGTGGGTGTGGTGCTTCTGACTGTGGCTTTCATTTGCAGGGCTCCCCAGGATGGCCTGGCTCTCGTGGGGAAGCGGTAAGATGTCTTCCTTCCTGTGATCTCCCAGAGTCTTCCCAGGGTTCTTGCCACAGGTTCTGGGGCAGTGGTACAGAGTTGGCCCACGGGGTCCACACTGACACTTGCCTGAGTCCAAGCACCACTGTCTGCTGTGTTTTGTTCTCAGGGGGAGCGAGGACCTCGAGGCCCAAAGGGGGAGCCGGTAGGTGAAGGGGGAAAGGACTGCTGGGATGTCCCAGAGGGGAGTGGGCTGCCCCAGGCTAGAGGTGTACAGGGCCTCAGGCAGGATAAGGAATAGCTGAAGCTCATCAAGGGGCTTTTTCTATTTCGAGGCTGATTCCTACCCACTCTTTGCCTCTACAGGGGGCTCCTGGACAAGTCACTGGAGGTGGGGAACCTGGGCTTCCTGGGCAGAAAGGGGACTCTGGACCTTCGGTAAGTTCAGGGTATGTGGGGGCAAGTCAGGTATGGTGGAGGGACCTGCAAGAGGAGATAAGAGTGGGTTCTATGGGGGCTGTTCCTAATACTTTATCCCCCCCTTCAGGGCCCCACTGGACCTCGTGGCCCAATGGGGGACCCAGGACCCCGCGGTCCCCCAGGGCATCCTGGAATATCTGTGAAGGTGACAGTCTCTATGTGACTTCTATTTGAACTCATATACCCCCAACTGATTGCTCTGAGCCCATGTGACTCTTTGACCACCCTCAGCCCCCACCAGGACTCCTCATTCCACCATGACCCTCATCCCTCCTGGTATCTGTGGGAGGAGGTGTGGCCCAGGGTCATGGAGTCATGATCTGTCTTCCAGGGTGACAAAGGTGATCGTGGGGAACAGGTAAGTGAGATAACAAGGTATGCAATGGGAGGCCTGGAGTCTGATTCTCCTGAATATCCCTGACCTACTGTTCTCTCTCAGGGTCCCCCTGGACCAGGTGATGGTGGTACTGTTCCTGGGGAACGTGGGCTGCCGGTGAGGGTCCTGGAGGCTGGGAACCTGCTCAGGACTATGGGCAAAGGGACAGGGACTGAGGACTGTGCTGAAGAGGTGGTTGGGTGCTGAGCTTTATAGTTCCTGGTTCACATTTTTACTCACTTCTTCATAGGGTCTTCCTGGAAGCCCTGGACGCCAAGGCCCAGTGGGTGCCCCTGGACAGAAAGGAGAAAAGGTAGAAAATCTGACCTCTCAGTGCCTGTGTTCTGGGGTAGGAGTCTGGGTGCTGGGGGCAGGGGTCTTCCTACCCATCTATGTGTTTCTCCTTCAGGGTGACTGTGAGGATGGAGCCCCAGGCCTTCCGGGACAACCAGGGACCCCGGGTGAGCGGGTGAGTATAAGAGCAGGGCCTCAGAATACAGTGGGCATAGCTCTAGCCAGCCCCCACACTTGGCCATTAGCCATCCTTATACCTAAGCCCAAATCTCTGAAACTCTAAATTCATCCTTCCTAGGGCCTGCGGGGACCTCCTGGAGTCATTGGCCCTAAAGTGAGTACCAATTGGTTAGGTCAGGTGTGATAGAGGCTACTCTGTGGCCCCCATGGTGTTAGGGGAGGCTGGAAGATCAGGAGATAAGGGTTATTTCCAGGTCAGAGGTGGTGGTTTCAGAGGGGGGTGGCTGGAGTTTGAGACACCTGGTATGGAGTGTAACTATCAGATCAAGGCCTACCTCCCCTTCTTTCTCTCCTCAGGGTGACCAGGGGCCGACAGGGGCCCCTGGTAAGACTGGAGAGCAGGTAAGTACAGCCTGGGGTGCTCTCCGGACCCCAGAGAAACTGGAACCAGACTCAGTTCTGACCTCTTGTGTTCCATCAGGGTGAACGTGGATCCCCTGGCTCAGTAGGACCCCAGGTAAGACTATTGACCACTTGTGCCAGCTGACCTGGGCTCCATGCCCCTCCTGGTTCTGACTTCTTGTCCTTGGTCCACACTGCCTCCCCCCCTCACCCCACTCTCTCTCACATGACTCCTAAGCCCTGCCTTTTAACCTTCTGACCCTGCTGAACTGACCTTGATTTCACTGACCTGGTCTCTGTCCACCTGCTGAGTTTGACTCCTGCTGACCTAAATCCCAATCTCCGTGCCCTGCCTCCAGCCTCCACCCCCACCTCTAGCCTTCGTTTCCCCTCCCCACCCACACACCTAGAGCAGCTCTTGCATTCATTTTTCCCCAGGGGCTTCCTGGGGTTGCTGGACGTCCTGGAGCCGAGGGTCCTGAAGTGAGTCTGTGACTATGGTGGGACCAGCAGTGGTACTTTCTTTCATGTGTCCCTCCTCTTCCCTTCCCTTTGTGGGCTCATACTTTCTCCATATACAGGGGCCACCAGGACCCACTGGCCACCGAGGAGAGAAGGTGGGTATGGACTGGACCAGTGATGTGGTAAATGGGACACAGGGACCTTGGGTTTCTGGAAGGGTCTATAAGCCCTCCTTTCTTCACAGGGGGAGCCTGGTCGCCCAGGGGACCCTGCAGTGGTGGTGAGTGAAGAGAGGCTGGAGTTTGAGCCTCGAACAGCCCTTGAGCAGCAGCCTATCTGTAAACCACTGTTCTCTGCTAGATTGCACAACCCTGGGTCCCTGGGCAGGCTCAGAAAGCTCTGTGACTCTCCTTATGTCACACACCACCTCCAAACTCCTGACTGGGATCCTGTGACCCCATGACCAGAGTAAAGGTCATGAGCTCTTTGTGTCAGCCCGTTTTGTATAATCCCTACCTGCTCTCAGTGGTGACTAGTGACCTCTTGGCAGAGACTGAGCTCTGTGACTTATGTTTCTATATAGATCCTATCCCAATTAAGACTTTGGTCCTGGCTTGGCGCCTGTGGCTCAACGGGCTAAGACGCCAGGCACGTACACCTGAGCTGGCGGGTTCGAATCCAGCCTGGCCCGCCGAACAACAATGATGGCTGCAACCAAAAAATGGCTGGGTGTTGTGGCAGGCGCCTGTGGTCCCAGCTACTTGGGAGGCGGAGGCAAGAGACTCGCTTGAGCCCAGGAATTGGAGGTTGCTGTGAGCTGTGATGCCAAGGCACTCTATCCAGGGTGATAGCTTGAGGCTCTGACTCAAAAAAACAAAAACAACAAAAAAAAACTTTGGTCCTGGCTCGGTGCCTGTGGCTCAACGGGCTAAGGCACCAGCCACGGACACCTGAGCTGGCAGGTTCGAATCCAGCCCGGGCCCGCCAAACAATGACGGCTGCAACCAAAAAATGGCCAGGCGTTGTGGCCCAGCTACTTGGGAGTCGGAGGCAAGAGATTTGCTTGAGCCCAGGAATTGGAGGTTGCTGTGAGCTAGAACTCTATCCAGGGTGACAGCTTGAGACTCTGTCTCAAAAAAAAAAAAAAAAAGACTTTGGTCCTGGCCAGGCACAGTGGCTCACGCCTATAATCCTAGCACTCTGGGAGGCCAAGGCAGATGGATCACCTGAACTCAGGAGTTAGAGACCAATCCAAGCAAGAGCAAGACCCTGTGTCTAAAAAATAGCCGAGTGTTGTAGTGGGTGCCTGTAGTTCCAGCTACTTGGGAGGCTGAGGCAAGAGAATCAGTTGAGCCCAGGAGCTTGAGGTGCTGTGAGCTATGATGCGACGGCACTCTAGCAAGGGCAACCAAGTAAAACTCTGTCTCAAAAAAAAAGACTTTGGTGCTATGATCCCCAGGCAGGGCCACATTGTATCTATCCCTTTGTTTTCAGGGGCCTACTAGTCCTGGAGCCAAAGGAGAGAAGGTAAGTCCAGTATGGGTGAAAGGAGATTGTTACAGAGTTGAGGTCAAGGTTGTAGGATCTATCTCTGGGATGTGTGAGTTGTGACATGATTGGTGGGTTGTGGGGGGTAACTAGAGCCTGGACTGGCACTGATGGTCTTCTTCACCTCCAGGGAGATGTGGGGCCCACTGGGCCAAGAGGAGCTCCTGGAGTCAAAGGGGATCATGTGAGTGAAGGGGAGATGTTTTGGGGGTGGGGCAGGTGATGGTTGTACCATCCTGACTTCTTATTCTTTAACACACAGGGCCCACCTGGGCTGGTTCTTCCTGGAGATCCTGGCCCCAAGGGAGACCCTGGGGACCGGGTAAATAAATTCAGGGATGGGAAATGTGACAGAGGAAGATAAGGCTGTTCCTGGGACCCCAATTAAGCCTTGCCTCACTTCTACCCCCTGCAGGGTCCCATTGGCCTCACTGGCAGAGCAGGACCCCCGGTGAGTTCCTGTGATCTTGGGTAACCTCTAGGTGTTTGGGGGTCACTTCCTCTCCAGGGTTGCCTATATGTGTGTCCTGTATCACCTCACTCTTGCCTCCTCCACAGGGTGACTCAGGACCTCTCGGAGAGAAGGGAGACCCTGGGCGGCCTGGCCCTCCAGGACCTGTTGGCCCCCGAGGGCGAGATGTGAGACTGGAGTTGGGGAGGTCATGGCGGGTGGAGGAGTAGGGGTATTGACAGCATCACTGGGGGTCTTGGGACCAGGGCTGACTCTTATGTCTCACAGGGTGAAGTTGGAGAGAAAGGTGACGAGGGTCCCCCGGTGAGACTCCTCCCCCTTGTGGTTTCTGATTTTTTACCCTTGAATTGGGATCCCAATGGGCTGGGGGCTCCACCAGCTCATCTAGTCCATCCCTCGCCTTCTGTACCGCTGACGCCCAGGCCCTTCTGTCCCTACTCCCTGAGTTAGTTAGATCCTAACTCATCTGCACAATGTGGCTTTTCTCTCCATCACCAGGGTGACCCAGGTTTGCCTGGCAAAGCGGGTGAGCGTGGCCTTCGGGTGAGTATTAGCTGGGAGAAATGCAAAGGTGGTGGGAACGCCCAGAGGAAGTGGGTATAAAGGTGTCGGGAAACTCTGAGGGGGAAATGTGGTGGGGGAAACTCTGACATGGATATCGGGGTGATGGGAGCCAGGGGTAGTGTGGAAGGCCATGGGGGAAACTGCAAAGTGCTGAGAGGATCTGTCTTAGACCAGTTGCTTTTCCCAGGGGCCACCAGGCACTCGGGGGCCTATAGGTGAGAAAGGAGACCAGGGAGATCCTGGAGAGGATGGACGAAACGTGAGTCCCAACCTTTGCCCCCTCATCCATGACCCCAGCCTCGGCCCCCCAACCATCCACTTCCCAGCTCTGATCCTGCCACCCCAGCCCTGCAGTGCTAAACTCTCACAGTCCTCACTTCACAACCTAAGGCCACCAGGATCCCCATGAGTCCTTATGGTGCCCCAAAGCTTCCTCACGCTCCTGTCTACTTCGAATGACCCTGACCCCTAGCTTTCCACAGGGAAGCCCTGGACCCTCTGGACCTAAGGGTGACCGGGGGGAGCCGGTGAGTAGTGCTGGTGCTCTGGGCTCAGAAGGGCAGAGATTTCCCTGGTGCTGCTGTCAGTGCTGTGGTCAGTGTCCACACAAGGGTCCCAAAGAATAAGTGGGGAACACTGATGGTCACCCTGACATCTGGCCTCTCTTCTAGGGGTTGGCATTGGGGTGCTGCAGGGAATTTGGGGAAGTGTCGAGCCTGGGCCAGACCTGAGCCATCTCCTGGAACCTGTTAGCTATAGTTATTTCTTTTCCTAGGGTCCCCCAGGGCCCCCTGGATCGCTGGTAAGTGTTGAGCTGAGTCTAGGCTTTTGCTGTCTCCGTTGTCTGCCCCTATTGGGTCCATACCATGTCCCCTCATTCCTTCCACTAACTCCCAATTCCCCCACTGCCCTTCTGATACCCCTTTGCCCTTTGATCTCTATGGCCCCTTACTGAACCTGACTCCCCCCACGTCTTCCAGTTCCCCTCACTGAACCGCTTTTCTCACCAGTCATTCCTCTGACAGGTAGACACAGGACTTGGAGCCAGAGAGAAGGTATTGGGGTCTGTGGGTGGAGTCTAGGAAAAGATCCCAGTGCCATTCACGACAGGGTCTGCCTCAGGCATGCCTTGGCTCAAGGGCTATTCCCAGCAAGCTTTTCTCTGTCACAGGGAAAGCCTGGGGACCGTGGACAGGAGGGTCCTCAAGGACCCAAGGGTGACCCTGGCCCCCCTGGAGCCCCTGGGGAGAGGGTGAGTGTGGTCCTGAGTGTGTGTAAGGGGACCTGGGCCTAGGAAAGCCTGCTCTGATCTCTTCTTCCCCCATCCTCAGGGCAATGATGGGTTTCGGGGGCCCCCAGGCCAACAGGTGAGTGTTGCACTTTGCTCCATCAGCCTAAGTCCCTGCCTTACCCTCAACTCCTATCTGACCCTGTTCCTTCCAGGGGGACCCAGGTGTCCGAGGTCCAGCTGGAGAAAAGGTGAGACGGGGGTGGAGGTTTGGCCCAACGTGAGCCTGGGCTTGCAGATCCATCCCTACCTTTGAGGCCTCTTACCACTCTGTTTCCTCAGGGTGACCGGGGCCCCCCTGGACTGGATGGCCGGAGTGGGCTGGATGGAAAACCAGGCCCTATTGGCCCCCCTGGGCTGAATGTGAGTTGTGGTCATCCCCTTCCCTTTTCCCTTCACATGAGAGCCCTCAACCTGAGCCTTCTCTGGATGGTCTTGGCCTTGACAAGCTTTGGGGCCAGGTGTGTGATCCGTGTCTTCTCCCAAAACTCTGCCTCAGGGGCATGCCAGCACACACACACATAGCCACACAGGTCTTGGGTTCATAGCAACTAGTGGCCCTGTCAGTGGGCTGTGCTTCTGACTCCGTGACTACAAGGAACTGACTTTGAGTCTCTCCTTAGGGTGCTGCAGGCAAAGCTGGGGACCCAGGGAGAGACGTAAGTAAGGGGAATTGTTGGGGTAGAGGGCAGCTCAGGGGTCCAGCATAAGAAGGTCCTCTTAGTCATAGCATCAGTGAGAATGAGGGGAGTTGGTTCAGCCTTGTGTTTGAGAAAGGGTCTTAGTTCCTGGCAGACAGGTTTTAGTAAAGTCCCCCTTTCTGACCTTCCTTGCCTTGGGGTCTTCATAGCTCCCTAAGTTCTGGGGATTCTTCCCTTGGAAATCACAGCAGGGCCCCCTAGCCCAAGGGATCTTGATCCTAAGGTCTCTACACTGGAGGAGGATCTTAGTGAGGCCCCCCCAGTCCATGGGATGTGCCCCCAAGATATATCTCAGAGGTCCTCTCAATCTTAGCAAAGATTTTTTCCAGGGGCTTCCAGGCCTCAGAGGAGAACATGGCCCTCCTGGTCCCCCCGGTCTCCCTGGAGCATTGGTGAGTCCAGGCTTTCATGCTACCATTTTTGCCTCCTTAGTTCCCTCACCCCAGCCCTGACATCTGACCAGTGATATGTTCCCACAGGGAAAGCCGGGCGAGGATGGCAAACCAGGCCTGAATGGGAAAAATGTGAGTATGTCCAGGGCAGACACAGCAAAATGTGCTGAGAAATGCTAGCACACACACATAGCCCAGATATGCAAATAACATGTGAAGCACACATGTAGAAAAATGTAGACATGTGCCAACACCTGCATACCTACCCCTCTATCAGATATATAGATACGTCCTGAAACATAGTGACAATTCTGTGTATATACATGGACAACCTTGCAGACATAGGGAATTAGGGGGATGGGCCAGCTTGTGCCCAGATAGGGTGATATCTGCTGAGATAACCCACAGCCACAGGCATAGGCAAAGAGCCATAAGCATAGGTCAAGAGGCACAGATACACTGGCAGGAAGCCACATGCAGGGCACGTGAAGACATACGGACTCCCAGATACTTCTACCCACACCCAGGTATGTGCTAAGACATGGACCTAGGGGCTGGGTGCAGTGGCTCACACCTATAATCCTAGCACTCTGGGAGGCCAAGGTGGGCAAATTGCTTGAGCTCACAAGTTCAAGACCAGCCTGAGCAAGAGCAAAACCCCATCTCAAAAAAATAGCCGGGTGTTGTGGTGGGCACCTGTAGTCCCAGCTACTTGGGAGGCTGAGGCAAGAGAATCACTTGAGCTTAGGAGTTTGAGGTGGTTGTGAGCTATGACACCATGGCACTCTACCCAGGGTGACAAAGTGAAACTCTAGAAGTCTCAAAAAAAACCCCCAAAAAACAGAAAGGTATATGTGAACCTGTGTTGAAACATGGTGAGCCACACATCCATGGTGCTGATGTGTGAAATATGCTGGAACACGCTGACACATGCCTTTTTATCATCTACATATATGTGGACATACACGTTGAGATGAGATACATGTAAGATTTGCAGACAGATGCCAAGACACAGTTCTCAAGAAACTGGAGACACCATGTGTACATGTGTAAGCCCATGCCCATGTGCAGACCTGTGCCAGGGTGTGCAGACAGACCTCCAAGTACACATGCTAAGACACACATGGGTACACACATGGCAAGGACGTGGTCACTCACCAACCCAGAGATGCAGAGATGTGGAGTTACATCTAGAGAGCCAGAGGTACGTGAGGAGGTGAGCACCCTTGGACAGGCAGCAGCTCACTCAGTCACAGGCCACACTCTAAGATGCACTGAGCTGTGGAGCGGCAGGCACAGACATATAGTCATAGTCATCTAAATCTGCCAAAACAGTGCTTGCAATCAGACACCAGTCAACATTTGTGCTGACATGAGTTCTCTGCCTGCAGGGAGAACCTGGGGACCCTGGAGAAGATGGGAGGAAGGTAAAGCCATTCACCTGGAGTCTGCTCTGGCCTCAGAGTGGGGCTGTGTCTGAAGCATCCTTGTCTTCTTTAGGGAGAGAAGGGAGATTCAGGCACCCCTGGGAGAGAAGTGAGTGATGGGGTTTTCTGCAACTTCTGACCCCTGACCCTGACCCTCTGGAGTATGGATCCACTCTTTTCTGGGGTCTCAACATCCTGATAATGGCTACATCCTCTACAGGGTCATGATGGCCCCAAGGGTGAGCGTGGAGCTCCTGGTAGCCCTGGACTCCAGGGTCCTCCCGGCCTCCCAGGGCCAATTGGCCCTCCTGGCCAGGTGAGTGTCCAGCGTGGCTCTAGAACATGGGTGCAACTGCGACCATTATGCTTCCAGGGGATACCCTTCTGGGATGCCTCTGTGTTCTCTGCCCTGTGTGACCCCTTTGTGTTCTGTCATATCTCAGGGCTTTCCTGGTATCCCAGGAAGCATAGGCCCCAAGGTGAGTGTGCATATATGTTGGGTAGGAGGTATGGTAAGGGGCAGACGAGGGTTGGGGGACATTTCCCCTACCTGATCCTTCTTTGTTCTCAGGGTGACCGTGGGGAGACTGGATCCAAAGGGGAACAGGTGAGGCCGCCACCTCTTTCACATGCCCAAGTAGCCATAGCAACACATATGCACACATATGCCTCACAGCAGAGTCCAGCAGCTTGTGTCTTAATCTCTCCAGGGCCTCCCTGGAGAGCGCGGGCTGAGAGGAGAGCCTGGGAGCATGGCGGTGAGCCAACCCTGGCCCTGGCCCTTGACTCTTTCCTGCATATAGAGGCGACCTTCCATCCCTTCCCCTTGCCATGAGGCTCTGCTGTCAGATTCTGTTGGGCCCCTGCCCCATTGAGGTTCCTGTAATCCCTAATCAAGAGAACCTGGTCCATGTGGACATGCCAGGAAGGGGTTCCCAGTGGCCTCCAGCCAGGCTTCAACTAAGGGCTAAGGGTACTCAGAGCAAGAGGCACAAGGAAGATGGCATGGAGGCACTTTCTCGAGACAGTGTGGGGCAGAAGCCAGGGGCTTCTCCTTCGTGAGCAGCCTCTTACCAGCTTTGTGTCCCCAGAATGTGGAGCGGTTGCTGGAAAATATTGGCATCAAGGTAGGTTGTTCAGGGGCTGGAGGTAGGGACAGATGGGGCCCCATGGGGGCAAGTGGTAGTCGCAGGGCCCAGGGAGTGGGCAGTTGCAGTGATGGACCCTGTTCCTCTGATCCGTTGCTATCCCTTAGGCATCTGCCCTGCGGGAGATCGTGGAGACCTGGGATGAGAGCTCTGGCAGCTTCCTGCCTTTGCCTGATCGTCGTCGTGGCCTCAAGGGGGAACAGGGCGAGCGGGGCCCCCCAGGCAAGGAGGTGAGTGGTGGCTTCTTAGTGGGATGTGCCCTGTGGAGGGTGTGCTGGCAGTTGTCAGCATTTCTTCTTCTGCTCCCCCAGGGCCCCATTGGCTTTCCTGGAGAACGAGGGCTGCAGGGAGAGCGTGGAGATCCTGGCCCTCAGGGCCCACCTGGCCTGGCCCTAGGGGAGCGGGGTCCCCCTGGACCTCCTGGCCTTGCTGGGGAGCCTGGAAAGCCTGGTATTCCTGGGCTCCCAGGCAGTGCTGGGAGTGCAGGAGAGACAGGAAGGCCAGGAGAGAAGGTGAGCCTGGGGACTGGCCAGAAGGATGGAGTGTGGGGTCCAGAGGGGCCAGATGCCCCATGGACATGGCCCTCACCCTGCTATTTGCATTTCAGGGAGAACGAGGAGAAAAAGGAGAACGTGGAGAACAGGTGGGCTGGAGTGGGACTCCTGGGGACAGGGATGCCAGGAGGCTATGCTGGGCTGCCATCCCATTTTCTTCTTTTCTGCAGGGGAGAGATGGCCCTCCTGGCCTCCCTGGACCACCTGGGCCCCCTGGCCCCAAGGTAATTATCCCAGCCCTGCCCTGGGCCTATGACAGTGACCAGTAAATTAGCCTTAGCTTGGTCCCCTGAAATCCCATGTAGTATTTCTGACCTTATAAACCTCTGTGACCCCTCCATGCCTCTGTACAGACACATCTCTCCCCTGTGACTTTGTTCTTGTAGGTGGCTATGGATGAACTAGGTCCCAGACTCCGTGGAGAACAGGGACCCCCTGGATTCAAGGGTGCTAAGGTCAGTATACGGGATTAGCTTGGGGAGCCCTTGCCTGGCTTGAGGGCCTGGCTTGATGTCTCTTTCCCACAGGGGGAGCCAGGCAGCACCGGTGACCCAGGTCCCAAAGGAGACAGGGTGAGGCCTCCAAACCCACCATATATTAGTATTTCCCCCTCCTTTATGGGGACACACCAGGACTGTGTGCATATGTGCATGGACACATAGCAGGGGATGGGGACTAAAGCATGATGCTTTGCCTGCAGGGTGTGCCAGGCATCAAAGGAGAGAGGGGAGAGCCTGGACAGAGAGGTCTCAATGGCAGCCCGGTAAGTCCTTGCCACATAGTGCAAGAATGTGGCTCTTTCACCTGTTATTCTGTGCCTAGCACTGTCTGGGTCCTGCCTCTGACTTTCTATGGGGATGCTGGAGGAAAAGCAAGGGCAGTGTTGCCTTAAACTTGTTCTCTTCAGGGTTTACCAGGAGAGCGTGGCATAGGTGGTCCTGAAGGGAAGCCGGTGAGTGGTGGCAGGAGTGGCCTGGCCCACGCTGTGGACCTCAGCTTTCTGTGTGTGTGTGCACGTGAGTGCGCAAGCCCACATACACACATGAGGAGGCCCTCGTGTGTGGTCCATGAAGGGCAGGCCATGGGTACATAAACTCTGTACCTGGGAGGGCTGGAGTCTGGAAATGGAACCCCATGGCCAAAGCCCCCAGAGGGTGGGAACGAGCCCAGATTGAGGCTCATAGCATCTTCTCTATTCAGGGTCTGCAGGGTCCAAGGGGGTCCCCTGGCCCAGCGGTGAGTACCAAGAACCCTCACCTGTCCTGCCCATACCCTGTGCCTTGCCGCAGTGAGCAGTACTACTTCAGTTTCCCTGGTGGGGTGGGGCTGACTCCCCCTCATCAGAGTGTTTCCCCCCCTAACAGGGAGGCCATGGAGACCCTGGACCACCTGGTGCCCCGGTGAGTCACAGGGAACACTGTTTGGTGGGAGTCCATGAGGGATGGGACAGGCATTGGTCCCTGCTGATGAGCCAGCTAGGCCTTATGTATGCTAATCCACTAAGCCCTGGCAGATAACATTGACCCCAATCCCTGACCCTGGTCACTTTTCTCTAGGGTCTTGCTGGCCCTGCTGGACCCCAGGGACCCTCTGGCCTGAAGGTGAGTACAGGTGGTGTGTGGGAGTAGGTGGATGGGAGGAGGAACCATGTCCATACTCAGGGTAACATTGGCCAACCTCCTGATTGTCATTCCCTACCGTGAGGCTGGGCATTGGGAGAGCTGTCCACCAGGTCTCTGCTCATGTAGTCTCTGGATCATTTGCAGGGGGAGCCTGGAGAGACAGGACCCCCAGGACGGGTGAGTGGTCAGCTCATGGGTTGGGGTCATAGGGAGAGGGGCAGGGTTGGCATTGCTCTGAACTTTTTCTTTTCTTTCTTTCTTTCTTTCTTTTTTTTTTGGAGACAGTCTCACTTAGTCACCCTGGATAGAGTGCCCTGGCATCATAGCTCACAGCAACCTCCTCTTGTCTCAGCCTCCTGAGTAGCTGGGACTACAGCCACCCACAACAACACCTAGCTAGATTTTTTATTTTTAGTAGAGATGGGGTCTCACTTTGCTCAGGCTGATCTGGAACTCCTGAGAGTAGGCAATCCACCCACCTAGGCCTTCCAGAGTGCTAGGATTATAGGCGTGAGCCACAGCACCTTGCCTGCCCTGAACTTTTTCTTCTCCCAGGGCCTGCCTGGACCTGCTGGGGCTGTGGGACTTCCTGGGCCCTCTGGCTCTCCAGGTCTTGTGGTGAGTGAGTTCCCATGGCCCCTGCAGGGACACTGGGTTCCTACTCCTCAAATCCCCTTTTCCCTCATGTTCTCCTTTGTCTCTTGCCCTGTGTTACCCTCACATCTGACTTATTTTCCCTCAGGGTCCGCAGGGGCCACCAGGTTTGCCTGGACAAGTGGTGAGTCTTGGGGGGTCAGGAGCTGGGTCCAGGGGTCAGGGGCCAACATCAGGCCCCTGACAGAGCACCTCCCTCTCAGGGGGAGACGGGAAAGCCAGGAGCCCCAGGTCGTGATGGTACCAGTGGAAAAGATGGAGACAGAGGAATTCCTGGTGTGCCAGTATGTGATCTGGGGAGAACTTGCTGAGGGCCTGC
Source organism: Arctocebus calabarensis (assembly GCA_963573935.1). Taxonomy (NCBI): domain Eukaryota; kingdom Metazoa; phylum Chordata; class Mammalia; order Primates; family Lorisidae; genus Arctocebus; species Arctocebus calabarensis. Next base: position 25,537 of record CAUYON010088483.1, read on the forward strand.
TGTGGGGCCCAGTGCCCATTTGTGTACCTGGAATGTAAGGATTGGGCAGCAGGGTGGGGTGGTGGAGAGGCACTGAGCTTCTCATGCTGCTCTGCCATAGGGGTCATCAGGCCTCCCTGGCCCTGTTGGACCTAAAGGAGAACCTGGACCCATGGGCCCTCCTGGACAGGTGATCTTTGACCCTGACCTCCATCCCCTGCTTCATCTTCTCTCCCTCACCCCACACCCACATCCCAATGCCATTGGGATGGCAGGGAGGGATGGGGAGAAGGCAGAGACTGGCACCTCACTAGACATTTCTTGCAGGTGGTGGTTGGGCCCCCTGGAACAAAGGGAGAGAAGGTGAGTGTGTGGAAGGTCAGGGAGGAGTGGCCAGGTGATAGGGGCCAAGGAACTGTACTGACCTGCCCCTCCTTAGGGAGCCCCTGGAGGTCTGGCTGGAGACCTACTGGGTGAGCCGGTGAGTGAACTCTGATCCATGGTTTACCATCCCTATGACCCTCAACTTCCATAATATGCCCCACATTTGACCTCTGGTCTCATGCTTCCCTCCTGGAGTCTCATTTCTCTGTGGCAAATGCTTCTGTTGCCTCCTGACCTTTGTCTCTACAGGGAGCCAAAGGTGACCGAGGACTGCCAGGGCCACGGGGAGAGAAGGTGAGGTGGGGCTGGCATGGGCCTGAGCTCTGAGCAGAGAAGGGTGAGGCTGGGTGGCCGGACCCCTCACTACCCATTCTGTGCAGGGGGAAGCTGGCCGTGCAGGGGAGCCTGGAGACCCTGGGGAAGATGTGAGTCTGAGGTCTGGGCAGGTGCAAGCCTGGTTGCAGGAGTGTGATTGTGGACATAAGGGACCATTCTTGGGCTTGTTTGCATGTCAGAACCCTTGAGTTTGGCTGCATGTTCCAGTGTTCTTGGAGCACACAGGGACACATGCTCTTGGCTTCCATACTCCCAGGGCTTGGGTGCCCCCACCCCCGGCTTCTGTGTGCCTATCCTTACCCTTCTGCTACTTGTCATGTCTGAACACTCACATGTGTGCTCCTATCTGATCTCCTAGGTCTCAGGACACATCTGAGTTCTTGTAGGCCTCTCTTTGATCATATGTTTATAATTTTCCTTTCTCCCACCCACGCCTGTCTGAGCTCCCTGGGAACGGACACATTGGAGTCCCCATCTGAGCTCCCATGTGTGTGTGCTCGTGTGAGCTCCATGTGCCCGTGGTCACGCCTGAGCTTCCACTGATCTGTGGTCACATCTGAGCTTCCCTGTGTCTGTGCCCTTAAGAGTCAGTCCACTGTTCTGTCTAAGCTCCTGTAAGCCAATTCTTGGTCACATGCCTGAGTTTGCCTGTGTTCATGTCACATCTGAGCTTCTCTGGGAATGCTTTTGGCCATGTTTGAACTCTGTGCTTGCCTTCCTACCTTCTCAAATACTGTTTATTTTTTCAGGGTCAGAAAGGGGCTCCAGGTCTCAAAGGTCAAAAGGTACATGTACCCAGAAGGGCCCCTGCTGGGGGTCATGGTCCTGAGCCTCCCTGAGCCTGATCTGACCCCTCTTTTCCTCAAAGGGTGACCCAGGAATTGGCGTCCTGGGCCCCCCAGGGCCAACTGGTTCTCCGGGTATGAAGGTAAGTCAGTGCCCTGTCACCAGTGGCAGGGGCAGTGGGCGCAAAGGCCACTGGAGGTGGGAAAAAGAGGGAATTCTGGGGCTAGTCCTGAGGGAGGTCCCACAGTGACCATTCCTCCCTTTATTATCTTTATTTCAGGGAGACCTGGGCCCCCCTGGAGCCCTGGGTGCTCCTGGTATTGTTGGGTTTCCTGGTCAACAAGGCCCTCGAGGAGAGACAGGCCAGCCAGGCCCCAGTGGAGAGCGGGTGAGGAGGCTGGGAGCAGCATGTGGGGACTTGGTGACTTTAAGACCTCTGAATCTGGTAGTGGATGAGGAGGAGGGGGCCCTGCCTTGAGGGCTTCTGCTCCTGGGGGTGGCAAAGGGAAAAGAGGGTCCCAGTGTCACTCTCTGCCTCTCTTGCCCTTTTTTCCTGTTAGGGTCTTGCAGGTCCCCCAGGGAGAGAAGGAGCCCCAGGCCCTTTGGGGCCACCTGGATCACCAGGGCCAGTGGTGAGTAGAAGCCCAATGCCCCATGTGTCTGTTGCCCAAGAGTCAGTGTCTGACAGGAGAACTGGCAAAGGGGACTGTGCTAACCTGCAAGGCTGGGGGCGTGTGTGGGCTTTGACAGCCACAAGATTCTCACCTCTCTCTGACCCACAGGGAGCACCAGGGGCCTCTGGACTCAAAGGGGACAAGGTAGGTGGGACAAATGTTGATGGCTCTGTTCTGTGCCATCACCCACCTCCAACCTCCACTGACCTCCCATGACCTCTGTCCCCTACTGATTCCCCTCACTTATGCCTGGTGTCTTGTGGATTCCCAGGGAGACCCTGGAGCAGGGCTGCCTGGGCCCCGAGGCGAGCGTGGGGAGCCAGGTGTCCGGGTATGTATTTCCGGCTCCACAGCCAGGATCCACTGCCAGGGAGCCCTGGTCTCTTCATTACAGCTTTTGTCTCTGAGTCAATGAACCTAATGTCCCCATCCAGGGTGAAGATGGCCACCCTGGCCAGGAGGGACCCCGAGGACTCACGGTGGGTCCCATTGGGGAAAGTGCCAGCAGTGTGACTTCATCCCCTGCCTGTGCCCTCTGTGCCATTGAACACTCTGCAGTCCTCCCCTGTCCTCTGGTCCTCCTACCCTCCTTGTCTGGTCCTCTCTGTTGCCTCATTCTTCTGGATCCCCCTCATCCCCTACCGCCTGCAAATTCCCATAGCTCACAGTCATCTTCTCTCACACAGGGGCCCCCTGGCAGCCGTGGGGAGCGTGGGGAGAAGGTAAGAATATGAGGACGAGGCCCCCATGTGAGTGAGGGTGGGGATTCAGGACTGGGGACTCCTGGGTTTGGGTGGGACTCACACTCTTCCATTCAATAGGGTGATGCTGGAGCCACAGGGCTAAAGGGTGACAAGGTGAGTGTGGGTCTGGGGGAGGACCAGGGCAGGGGAGCAGGGTGCTCTTGACTCCTCTGACTTTTTCCTACTCCTTCAGGGTGACTCAGCCATGATTGTGGGGCCTCCAGGGCCAAGGGGTGCCAAGGGGGACATGGTGAGTGGGCCTGGTTCATGTGCAGACTTGGTATTTCCTGGGTGCTAGAGGGCTCCTGTGGGCTTTCCCAGGGCATCTGAGAGCTCAAACCCCCTGAGGATGAACTTCAGCCCCTAACTCTGACTTCTGACCTGACCCAGGGTGAACGAGGACCTCGGGGTCTAGATGGTGACAAAGGACCTCGGGGAGACATTGGGATGCCTGGTGACAAGGTATAGGGAAGAGGATAGAATACTCTATATGGGGTCCCAAAGAATGTGGGGGCTCCACAGAGGGTCTGTGAGGGCAGGAGGGGAGGCCAGGAGGGGCTTTCTTGGGGCCAGAAGGTAAGGGATAGGCTGTAGTGATGCCACAGGGTGCTCAGGCCCTTGATGTGAAGTCAGGAGGACAGTTCTGTGGGCTATGGCCTGTGAGGGGTATGAAAAGGGCTCCTGAGATGTTAGTGGTGTCGGGTGAGAGTAGGGGGTCTGTCCCACCCTGCTATGGTATAGGCTGGAAGGCACGGGGCAGCTGGGAACAACACTGCTTCAGGGAGAGCAGCACTGAGGAGTGGGTTCCATCATCTGCTAAACTTCCAGCTTGGTCTTGTCCTAATTGTGTCCTCTCCTGGTCACTCACACAGGGAATCAAGGGAGAGGCTGGTGACAAGGGCGCAGCTGGGTCAATGGGAGCACGTGGACTCATCGGACCCAAGGCAAGCCCCACCCCAGGCCCAGGCCCAGAGCCACCCATCATGCACACCTGTTTCTAGGTGTTCTGAGTGTGGGAGGGTTTCTGGCTTCTTTGCTGTTGGCCACATGTGTGTTCACACAGGATCTGTGTGCAGCCTGGCCCTTGGCCACTGGGTAACCACGTGGCTACACATACAGCAGATAGGCCCGCAGGAAGACAGTCACATTGAAGGCCCCCCCCATCTGTTTTCCACAGGGAGAACCTGGTACAGCAGGGATCCCTGGTGACCCGGTAAGGTGCCCCTGTTCTTACAGGACCACCCCCCAACCCCAGAGGGCTCAATCAACATGGTGGGGCTGCCCATGTGGGGGTATTTGACCTTAGAGTGACCCTGTGCTCTTTTGGTGTCCTCATATCACCCAGTGGCCTCCACCTTCACAATAATTCCCAGTGATGGCTCGGCGCCTGTGGCTCAACAGGCTAAGGTGCCAGCCACGTACACCTGAGCTGGCGGGTTCGAATCCAGCCCGGGCCCGCCAAACAATGATGGCTGCAACCAAAAAAAAAAAAAAAAAATGGCCGGGCATTGTGGCGGGTGCCTGTAGTCCCAGCGACTTGGGAGGCAGAGGCAAGAGACTCGCTTGAGCCCAGGAATTGGAGGTTGCTGTGAGCTATGATGCCACAGCACTCTATCCAGGGAGACAGCTAGAGGCTCTGTCTCAAAAAAAAAAAAATAATAATAATAAATAATTCCCAGTGATGGTATCCCCTGCCCATAATGACCCTGTCCCTATGGCAAACCCCAGTTGCTCTGGCCTCCTGGGATAACTCTCACCCATGGTATTCCCTGCCTGCTGTCTGGAGTGATTCTGTTTGAGTCCCACTGACCTTCCCTGACCTCATCTTGACCTCTTTCCTCCCAAGGGATCTCCAGGGAAAGATGGAGCCTCTGGTGTCCGAGGAGACAAAGGAGAAACTGGCTTCATGGGTCCCCGGGGCCTCAAGGTAGGAAGGAGAGGATTTTTTTTCTCCTGATCAGGAAGGCTTGATGTTTGAGGGTGAGGGATCTGGGTCAGATGTTGGGGTACTCAGGGATGAATGTGGGCTGTTAGGGCAGGAGTTGGAGTACCTGAAGCCAGTTTGGTTGGAGAGATGATTTAGGGTCTAGGGGTCATAAGGTAAGGTGTCCAGAAGTGGCTTTTCTACCTGCTTTTCTCCCTCAGGGTGAACGGGGGGTGAAAGGAGCCTGTGGCCTCGATGGAGAGAAGGGAGACAAGGTATAGAGGTGATGGGGGTGGGGACTGCAGAGCCTAGGTCTAAGGCTGACCCCTCCACCTGACGCCTGCAGGGAGAAGCTGGTATCCCAGGTCGCCCTGGGCTAGCAGGACGCAAAGGAGAGTTGGTGAGTGTGGGGCACACCCAGAATGAGGAGGGGACAAGTGGGCCATGGCTGAGCGCATGTCTTCTTTTCTACAGGGAGAACCTGGTATGCCAGGCCAGCCAGGGGCCCCTGGCAAGGAGGGTCTGATTGGTCCCAAGGTACAGGGTCTCTCACTGGTGAACATGTTAGGGGGTCAGGACCAGGCAGAGAAGGTCATGTAGAGTCATGGGGGGTTGTTTAGGATCCAGGAAGGTCAGGGAGGGTTGAGGCATTGTGGGTGAAGGAGGCTGATCTTGAGATTTCAAGAAGGGCTGGGTTCATAGCCAGGCATTGTGGTGGGTGCCTGTAGTCCCAGCTACTTGGGAGGCTGAGGCAAGAGAATCGCTTAAGCCCAAGAGTTTGAGGTTGCTATGAGCTGTGTTGCCACAGCACTCTACCAAGGAGACATAGTAAGACTCTGTCTCAAAAAAAAAAAAAAAAAAAGGGGGCGGCGCCTGTGGCTCAGTGAGTAGGGCGCCGGCCCCATATACCAATGGTAGTGGGTTCAAACCTGGCCCCAGCAAAACTGCAATAAAAAAATAGCCAGGGGTGGTGCCTGTGGCTCAGTGGGTAGGGCGCTGGTCCCATATACTGAGGGTGGTGGGTTCAAACCTGGCCCCGGCCAAATTGTAACAACAAAAAAAATAGCTGGGTGTTGTGGCAGGTGCCTGTAGTCCCAGGTACTCAGGAGGCTGAGGCAAGAGAATTGCCTGAGCTTAGGAGTTGGAGGTTGCTGTGAGCTGTATGATGCCACAGCACTCAACTGAGGGTGATGGAGTGAGACTCTGTCTCAAAAAAAAAAAAAAAATAGTGGCTCGGCGCCTGTGGCTCAACGGGCTAAGATGCCAGCCACGTACACTTGAGCTGGTGGGTTCGAATCCAGTCCAGGCCCACCAAACAACTGCAACCAAAAAATGGCCGGGCGTTGTGGTGCGCACTTGTAGTCCCAGCTACTTGGGAGGCGGAAGCAAGAGACTCGCTTGAGCCCAGGAATTGGAGATTGCTGTGAGCTGTGATATCAAAGCTCTCTATCCAGAGTGACAGCTTGAGGCTCTGTCTCAAAAAAAAAAAAAAATAGCCAGGCGTTGTGGTGCACGCCTGTAATCCTAGAGGTTGCAGTGAGCTGTGATGCCATGGCATTCTACTGAGGGTGATAAAGTGAGACTCTGTCTCTTTTTATTTTTTATTTTTTTGTTGTTGTTGCAGTTTTGGCTGGGGCCAGGTTTGAACCCACCACCCTCGGTATATGGGGCCAGCGCCCTATCCACTGAGCCATAGGCACTGCCCAAAGAGACTCTGTTTCTTAAAAAAAAAGAAGGGCTGGGTTCATAATGGACAATTGGGATGAAAGGATGGGAGGTGAACTGGGGATATTTGCACTGGGGCAGGGGGCTCCAGTGGGGTTGGAGTCACTAGGATCACAACATAGCTGTGGTAATGGCACAGGTGCTTAGGTCATGGAAGTTCATAGGCCGGGGGCTCACAAGTGTTAGGGAGCTGAGGTCATGGCAGAGTTTCTCATGCTTCTTCTATTCCAGGGTGACCGGGGCTTTGATGGGCAGCCAGGACCCAAGGGTGACCAGGGCGAGAAAGGGGAGCGGGTAAGTCAAGGCCAGGGTCATGGTGAATTGAGGGGAGTGTGCTCTTTGGGAGTGGGTCCATCTTTGGAGGCTCTCTGACTCTGTCCTATATCTCCCCAGGGGTCCCCAGGAATTGGGGGTTTCCCAGGTCCCAGGGGCAATGATGGTGCTAGTGGTCCTCCTGGGCCCCCTGGCAGTGTTGGTCCCAAAGGGCCTGAAGGGCTTCAGGGGCAGAAGGTAAGGGACCTCAACTCTGATTGCTGAGCTGTGAACCTCCCTACCCAACCTCCCTGTCCTCCCAACCTTGAAACCCTACCTCCAGCCTTCCTGTCTCAATCTCTGAAGCTATGCTCCCCAACTTGCCTAACTTCTGGCCTCCACTGCCTCTGACCCTGCTCACTCAGTCTCTATGTCTGACAGGGTGAGCGAGGTCCTCCTGGAGAGAGAGTCGTGGGGGCCCCTGGGGCTCCTGGGGCCCCTGGTGAGAGAGGAGAGCAGGTAAGTGTGGATTTCTGGGCTTAGGGTCAGAGATTGAGTCGAATCCTGGTGTCCCTGAGATAAGAAGTCATAGCCTGGTCCCCTCTGTTGCACATAGGGGCGGCCAGGGCCCGCTGGTCCTCGTGGTGAAAAGGGAGAAGCTGCACTGACAGTGAGTGTGGGCCTGGGTGTGCTGGGGCCCTGCTTTCTATTCCCAGCATCCTGACCCCCTGGCCCTGGGCCCCTGGCACCATGCTATCCCTTCATGGTCGCTGCATTCTGTGCTGTGTCCCTACTTGTGATCCATGGGTTCTTCATGATCCCTGTGGTCTTGTGCTCCCAGGAGGATGACATTCGAGGCTTTGTGCGTCAGGAGATGAGTCAGCATTGTGGTGAGTGCAGCCAGCTCAGAGTCTCTTGGATTTCACCCCTACTCTACCACAGCACCCCCAGTCAGAGCCAGGAAGGTCCCCAGAACTTAAAAGGGGAAAATGGTCGAGGAGATGGGTGGAGAAGGATGGATATACAGAAGCACTCACACACTCACAAAACAGTGAGGGAGACATGGGCAGATGCAGATGCTGTGTTCTTGGATGCCCAGAGTGGCTGAGTTGGGAGGGTAATGGAAGTAAAGGCAGGGCTGGTCTCAGTGCAACTGACATGGACCCAGGTGGGGCTACTGAAGAGAGTGAAGTCAGAGATCAGACAGAAAGAGACCGGGAGAGACAGAGCTGCACCCTCTCCATGACCACCTATTTCTGACTCTCCCTGTGTCTCTTGCCCTTCTTGGCCTGTTCTCAACTTCTCTCTGGTCCTTTATATTGTGTCTGCCTTTCTTCCTCTTTTTCTCTGTCCTTTTCTTTTTCTCTCTACCTCCAACGTTCTCTCTCCTTCTCTCTCCTGTGAGTATTTCTGTCTGTTTCTCCATCTTTCTCTGTCTCTTGCTCTCTGTCATTGTCTCTCTCTGCCCCTCTAGCTTGCCAGGGCCAGTTTATTGCATCTGGATCACGTGAGTAGTCTTCTATTCCCAGAACTTTCTTTACTTTAGGCTCTGCCCTGCCTATCACCTGGGCCCTCTCAGCAGAGCTTGGCTGGGTTGACTGCCCATGGTCATCCCAGAGCTGTGGGCAGTTAACCCCTGCTCTTGGCTCCAGGACCCCTCCCTAGTTATGCTGCAGACACTGCTGGCCCTCAGCTCTACCCCGTACCTGTGCTCCAGGTCTCTCATGCAGAGGAGGAAGGTGAGAACAGCTGGAACTATGTGTCATGTATGGATGGGGCCTGGAAGGGCACATGGGTGCTCATACTTGCAGGGCACTTGCCCGAGCATTCTTGTGCACATGTGTGATCAGTACTGGCCACCCCACCCCAGGGCCAGTAGCCAAGGCTCACAGCACATCCCACCCTGCCTGTAGACTCGGTGCCCCCTGAGGATGACGAGTACTCTGAGTATTCTGTGGAGGAATACGAAGACCCTGAGGCTCCTTGGGATGGCATTGGTGAGAATGGGGGCTGAGCCTATGTGGAGCCGGGTAGGAGCAGGTTGAGCTGATCCCTGCTGACCTCTCCCTGATCCCTTGTCCCTCTCTGATTCCCCACCACCCTGCTGACCTGACCCCCATTGGCCTTAGACCCCTGCTTCCTGCCATTGGATGAGGGCTCCTGTACTGCTTATACTCTGCGCTGGTACCATCGAGCTGGGCCCGATGGCATGAAGGCCTGTCACCCCTTTGTCTATGGCGGCTGTGGAGGGAATGCCAACCGCTTTGGGACTCGTGAGACCTGTGAGCGCCGCTGCCCACCTGGGGCGATCCAGAGCCAGGGAACAGGTATGGGCCTACCCCCACCTCAAAAGGGTCCTGAGCACTGAGCCTACCCAAAGCAGGTCCTGGGAGAGGAGTCCTTGGATCAGGGTTCCCTGTCAGAGTCCTGGGGGACAAAAGGGGTAAGGGACAGACCCAGACCAAAGGAGTGAATCCAGAACCCCAGGTGTGGAGCCCCTTGTTTGGTCCTCCCCCATGTTCTGTCCTTTAGAGACCTGAGTGTATATCCTCTCTCTGAGATCAGAGCCCCTGACCTGCTGTGGCCTCAGCTCCCTCTCTGTGAAGCCTTTGCCTGTGTTTCTCTGTGGCCACACACAGGGTAAGAAGGTCACATAGCTGAAGACAGTTTCCAACATATATCCCTCAGGTGCTGCCCGGAGCTAAGGCCCAGGTGATAAACTGAAGTTCAACGTCTTCTGGAGGAGCTGGGGTCTCACTAGGACCCTGCTATCCCTCCCCTTGGTGCTAGAGGCCTGTGTGCACGTCAGTGTGCGTGTGCGTGTCCGTTATTTCAGTGACTTGGTCCCATGGGTGTAGCCTTCCCCCTTGTGGACAAACCCCCATTGTGGCTCCTGCCTCCCTGGCAGATGACTCACTATGGGGGGTGGCTGTAGGCAGTGAGCAGATGTGACTACATCTGACCTGCCCTTTGACCCGAGCCTGTAATGACATGGTGCTGATTCTGGGGGGCATTAAAGCTGCTGTTTTAAAAGGCTCCTGTTGTAATTGTTTGTAGAGATGGGGATGTGAGGGAGGCAGGTTTTCCCTGAGGGGTCAGCACTATTCTGCATGGGTATAAAAATCCCTTTTCCTAGCCCTGGTCACTGTCTTATGATCCTCTGTCCCCAGAAAGGACATAGGGTGGGGTCCTCACTGCCCCCTAGGAGAGGATGAATCATAAGTTGGGGCTGCCTCATGCCAGGAAACATGCCCTGCTTCCCACCCAAGGGGGCTGAGGGAGATAAATGGATCCTGAAGTGGGGCAGAGGGTCAGATCACTGGACAGCACTGCCTGGCCCACCCTAGGCATCCACCGTGGCCTGACTAACCCCAAGAAAGCTGGTTTCGGTAGGACTGTTGGGATGGGAAGGGTCTTGGGGGTCTGGGTTCATGGAAGGCTGTGGGTCTGGAGGGCTCTGGGACCTCTGGCTGCTCCTCTGCCTCAAGTACCCCACTTCTGCCCTTCTCCATCCTAAATCAGCTGCATTCTTTTACTCAGAACCCCTATCTCTCCTTCTGAGCCTCTGTTTTTCTCTTTGGAATAGTTTCTAACTCTGTCTCTGTCTCTCTCTCTTTTTTAAACCAATCTCCCTCTATTTTGCTCCTCCATCTCATTTATTTCCCTCTTCTCTCTCCCTCTCTCTCCTCCTCTTTCTCTCTCTTTCTGGATTTCTTTCTCTTTTTCTGTCTTTTTCTCTGACCCCTTCTCTGTCTAGCTTTTTTTTGGATACAGTTCCCCCCTATTGCCCAGGCTAGAGTGCCATGCTGTCAGCATAGCTCATAGCAACCTCACATGTCTGGGTTCAAGTGATCCTCCTGCGTCAGCCTCCCTGAGCGCTAGGATTACAGGCATGAACCACTGTGCCCAACCTGGCTGGGTCTGTCTTAATCTCTATCTCACTCTGGTTCTTGTCTCTTCAATGCTGTTTTTATCTGTTCCTCTCCTGTCCTAGCTTCACTAATCTCTTGGTCTCTTGGTCTCCCTCTCTGCTCTGTTTTCTTAGTTTTTTGAGAGAGAGTCTTACTGTGTTGCCCAGGCTAGAGTACCATGGCATCATAGCTCACAGCAACCTCAAATTGCTGGGCTCAAGAGATTGATCCTCCTGCCTCAGCCTCCCCAGTACCTGGGACTACACGCGCCCACCACATTGCCTGGCTAATGGTTTCACTCTTGCTCAGTCTGGTCTTGATCTCCTGAGCTCAAGCAGTCTACCCACCGCGGCCTCCCAGAGTGCTAGGGTTATAGGTGTGAGCCACCGTGCCAGCCTTCCTCTCTCCTCTTGCCTTCTGTCTCTATCCATAAACCATAGTTGACCAAAACCCCTGCCCTAAGCCTGTTTTCTCCTTGCAGCCTGACCACATGATGACCAGGTGGGCTCTGCTGGTGCTGATGGTCCTGTTGTTGGGCAGGATCCTGGTTGTCTCAGCAACCCCTGTCCCAGCCTTCCAGCTCTTCTCTCAGAACTATCCCCAGACCACTCCCTGTCCTATGGCCTCCGAAAGTGCTTCAGCTACCACCACAGGCTCCTCAGCAACATGGGCCCACCCCAGCCTTGGTCCCCGCCCTGGCCCACGCATCACTCTCTCACTGGATGTCCCCATTGGCCTCCTGCAGATCCTACTGGAGCAAGCCCGGGCCAGGGCAGCCAGGGAGCAGGCTGCCACCAACTCCCGGATCCTGGCCCATGTTGGCCGCCGCTAAGCCTAAGGGAGGGGTCCACAGGGATAGGGCCACCCTGGATGGGAAGTCCTGGAGAGCAACAGAGCTGGATGGTACTACATCTGGGCAGAGTACATCTGGACACTGTTATACAGGGCTGCTGGGTGTCTTTATCGTGTCCAAGTGCCCTACAGAGTCACAGTATGTCTGGACTGGCTGGACATTGCTGTGTCAGGTCACTGCCACATGGAGTCTTCCCATACCTGAGTGCCCCACAGACTTACAGTGTATCTGGACAGCTTGGATATGACCACATAAGGTCACTACCATGAGGAGTCTTGCTATGTCTGGGTGCCCCACGGTGGGAGAGCAGATGGACACTGCTGTATGTGGTTATCATCATGTTACTTTCAGGAGCCTCAACATAGGAGCCCAACATTGCATCTGAGACTGGTCTCCCCACTCATTGTCCACCACACAAGGAAGTTCTGGATGAGGGTCACATGCATGTTCTGTGCTTCATGAAGCAACCCCTGGCCCAGATGGATAGGGCTGGCAGGGGCATATCCAGGCACAAATGGCCACCCTTGGGAAGTCTGTGACCACAGCAGCCTTACCTTGTGGGTGTTTGGCTGAGTCTCTGTGCCTCTTACAAGTCTATGATAGCTATGTGTTTGAGGAAGGTAAGGGCATGTGTGGGGGCTGGGAGGAGTGGGTGCTGTGTCCCCAACCTGCATAAAGCACGCACAACTCACAGCCAGGTATTGTCCTACCCATAACCCCTGCACACGCGGCCTCAGCAGCTAGACACATGGCTCAGGGGAGAGGGCTCAGGTGGCGAGGGCTCCAACCCAACTCTGCCCCTTCCTCACCAAAATGACCTAGTAAAGGGGTTTGCCTTTCTGAGCTCCAGTTTTCTTGTGTGTGAAGCAGAGTGATGCCACCAAGCTTTCTGTGGGCATGGTGTACCCAAAAGTCTGGTGTGCAGAAGATGCTCAAAAAATGCAAAGTGATTGAGGGATTGGATGGACAAGAATCACAGTCACGTGTACCCAGGCAGTGACACATGAGGGCTGAGTCACACCTGGCTTCTCTGCCCCCCATCCTCCACCCCAACTGACCTGGTCCCTTGGTTTGGAAGGACTAGGTTTTGCCTTATTTCACACCCCAACCCCATCGCTGGGCTAGAGATGGGACTGACTTTCTGGGCTGTGTGGACAGGCTCGCCTGCAGGTGGGGCAGGCAGTCTGCACTGGCTAGACTACTCTAGCTGGAGATGAGGGCAGACACTGGGTAGTATGGGCAGCTCTAGTTGGAGAGCCAGGCATTACAGGAGGGAGTGTGGCCTCCTGTGCTTGGGGTGGGGGCACGGAAGTTGACCTCACAATTGTAAGCAGCCCTGGGGGGAAGGCGGGCCTAGGGCAGGCTGCAGAGGCGGGGCTGTGGGGCAGGCAAGCAGGCGGGGTTACCCCACTCTGGAGCTGCAGGGGGCGGTGACCCTGGCCAGTTCGGTAGCAGAATGGACAGAGACATGTTAGGAGGCAGTTCCCTGACGGACCCAGGGCCGGGGAGCGGCAGGCAGGGTAGGCACGGGGCAGAGTGGGGAGGGTAGGGGAATTAGGAAAAGACCTGGGTGTTGTAAGAGGGGGATATTGGAGGGGTGTGAGAGTGCTGGGGATCTTTCCTCCTATGGGGTGCTCTGAGGGGCATCAGTCTGATAGTGGCCCGGAGGAGGGGGAGCATTGTCGCCTTGCAGGGGAGAGGAGGCTGGGCTAAGGGGGAGCTATAAATAGTGTTTTCCTCCAGCCCAGGGGAGGGAAGCCAGCTGGAGCTGCCTGAGGCTCTCGCTCTTCTCTGCTCTTTATTGGCTCTTAGGGGTCATATTCCTCCAGGTCTCCCCTGTCACACAGTTTGGGGAAGGTCTACAGGCTTATCTGGGAGGTTTTTCATGTGGTGTGGCTTTAGTCCTTAAAGCAGTAATTCTAGAGTGCCTTCTGTGTGCCCTGTGCCAGTCCTGAGTTTCTCTGAACACCTACTATGTACTCTGTCCTCCCAGCCATGGGCCTCTCTAAGTCCCTCCTGCATGCCTTGGCTGGTCCTGAATCAATCACTAAGCACCTACTGTGTGCATTGTGCCAGGCTGGAGTGAGGAAGTGCAGATCAAGTTTCACAGGCTGCTTGGTCACATGGCTGTATACCCCCAAGTCTTAACCTCATACTCCCTGAGCTCTGGGCCAGGCAGATCATGGAGACAATCCTTTGCTGGAAATGGCCAGAGGATGCTGGGATTCCTGAGCCTCCCAGTGACAGCAGGAGGTGGGGAAGTGAGGCGGCAGACAGCAGCAAGCCCCACTACAGACTGCCTATCTCTGTGCACATGCCTGGGTGCAGACTTGTTAGTGTGTGTGCTTCTGTGTATGCATCTGTGTATATGCATGTGTGGCCAGATCAGTTTCTCTGTGTGCATTGGTGTGGGGGTCTGTGTGGCATGCAATGATGGCCCTAGGTCTTTATGCTGCAAAGGGTGGTTTGGCAGTTCTGCCAGGACTGGCCAGCAGATACAGGGACTGGGAAGTTTGAACTTTGAAAATTGAGGATTGAGGACTTTGGCCACCCCAGGCATCTAGCCTGGGACACTGAGGGAAAATCCTGTGATCAGTGCAGGGGGTGCCATAGCAGCCAACCAGGGTCAGGTCAGCCAGGTTCTAGGTGGGAAGAGGCTGAGCATGACATATTCACATATGAGTATATACTGATATCCCAGCACACCTCCCACACCTAGGACAGAATAGCTATTTCACTTTGGGGTTCCCTGATGAAGGAAAAGTCATGAGGGCCTACTGAGCATCTAATGATGCTGAAGGAGCAGAAAGCCAGGAGAGCATTTCTTTTCTTTTTTTTTTTTTCAGGAGAGCATTTCAATGGAGGGAACAAGCAAGAGCCCAGGTGTGGAGGTGGGGAGTATGGTAATAGTGCAAGGTGTGGCAGGTGAGGTTTTGAAGGGCTAGGTTTAGCTGAGTCCATCTCACACAGTGGGCTGGCTCTCTAATCCTGGGCCCTTCTCCCCTTCTCCATCCTCAGTTTTCTACCTGAGAAATGGGACCATGGAAGGAGGGAGATAGAGAATATTGTCAGAACAGATGTAGACCCTGGCCTTGGGGAGCAATCCTAGGCTTTTCTTTTCTTTTCTTTTCTTTTTTGTGGTTTTTGGCTGGGGCTGGGTTTGAACCCACCACCTCTGGCATATGAAACCGGCGCCTTACTCCTTTGAGCCACAGATGCCGCCCCCTAAGCTTCCTCTTGATGTTGACCTTCGGCCTCCCCACTGGATATAAGGGCTTGGGAAGGCCTGACTGAGTCAGCTTAGGTCAGACTTTTTGGAGAAAAGTGGGAGCTACAGAGCTGCTGCATTTCCTGGAAACTAGGCTCCTACTGTATGAGTGTGGGGATGGTTTCCTAGAGATAGTTCTGCCCCCCCGCCCTGACTTGACAGCCCCCTACGCACATGCCTTGATTAGCAACCCAGGAGGGCTGGGGAAGAGAATGGTAAGGCCTAAGGAGTGCTGGGTAGATGTGAGAGGAGGTAGCCTTTGGAAAGGTGCTGAGTGCTGCCAGTTGGAACAGGGTATGGGTGTGAGGTGATAAGGTCACTGGGGTCAGGGTGGCTCTAAGATGGCCTTTGCAGTGGCCAGGAGACAGACAGGAGGGCTGGCTGTGTCAGGAACATAATGAGTGGCTTTGAAGAGGTAGGGAGTAGGTCACGAGGGAGCCGCCCATGGGTGTGCTCAGGGCTGCAGGGAATGGGGTGGAAGGAGGGTGGGGGTGGACACTGCAGAGGGAGAATGAAAAAGGAGGAAGTAGTTGACCTTGCCTGGGGCAGGGCATTCACAAAGTAGGCAGCTAGAGCTGGTTTGGGGAGTGTCCAGGTGGGCTTCTGGCATGTGGACTGTCTGAATCTTCATTTCCTGTGAAGGGGGCCAGACATTGTGAAAAAGTCATTTTAAGGGTAATTGTGGGGCTTTGAAGATGTGGGTTGTGACATGGGAGACAAGACAGGGTTGTGACAGGGAGGCCATAGGAGGTGTGCTACACTCATGCGCAAGAAGAGTAGAGTAGACAAGACAACTCTGTCTTGTCTTCCAAGTCACAACCCATGTCTTCAAAGCCTCACGAGTAACCTTAAAATGACTCTTTCACAATGTCTGGGGGTAATGTCTACACTAGAGGGCAGTGTGACCCAAGTTCAAGGAACGGTGGGACTCGGGCAGAAAGCTTACAAAGTTGAAAGCTTCAAGGGTGGAGGGCTAAAGAGGCAAGAGGTGTCAGGGGTGGAGGCCAAACACAATACTGAGCCAGGGGTTTCTGAACTTCTGGATCGTTCCCCTGTCTCTTGTCCCCAGTGTATTTTCAAAGATAAGAGGGAGATAAATAATATAACAAATGACAATGCTAATGAGTTTTAAAACAGATTTCTCAGAGATTGACATATTTAATCTATACTATAATCTTGTAAGATTGATGACATGCACATTCTATTTTCCTGATACAGAGACAGAGGTTTGGGGCGGCACCTGTGGCTCAAAGGCATAAGGCACCGGCCCCATATGCCGGAGGTGGTGGATTCAAACCCAGCCCCAGCCAAAAACTGCAAAAAAATTAAAGAAAAGAGACAGAGGTTTTGGTGGTGCCTGTGGCTCAGTGAGTAGGGCGCCAGCCCTATAAACCGAAGGTGGCGGGTTCAAACCCGGCCTCGGCCGAACTGCAAAACAGAAAAATAGCCGGGCATTGTGGCAGGCGCAGATAGTCCTAGCTACTCGGGAGGCTGAGCCAAGAGAATCACTTAAGCCTAGGAGTTGGAGGTTGCTGTGAGCTGTGTGATGCTACAGCACTCTACTGAGGGCAATGAAATGAGACTCTGTCTCTACAAAAAAAAAAAAAAAAAAAAAGGAGAGAGAGAGAAGTTTACTCTTCTAAATGAGTACATTCATTATTAAAAATTTAACTGGAGGCCAGGTGTGGTAGCTCATGCCTGTAATCCTAACACTCTGGGAG
Organism: Arctocebus calabarensis; assembly: GCA_963573935.1. Taxonomy (NCBI): domain Eukaryota; kingdom Metazoa; phylum Chordata; class Mammalia; order Primates; family Lorisidae; genus Arctocebus; species Arctocebus calabarensis. The sequence continues at coordinate 42,093 of CAUYON010088483.1, forward strand.
GCCAAGACAGATGGATTGCTTGAGCTCAGAAGTTTGATTGAGACCAGCCTGAGCTGGAGACCCTCCCCATCTCTATTGAAAATAAAAAAATTAGGCTTGGTGCCTGTGGCTCAACGGGCTAAAGCGCCAGCCACTTACACCTGAGCTAGCAGGTTCGAATCCAGCCCGGGCCGCCAAACAACAATGGTGGCTGCAACCAAAAAATGGCCAGGCATTGTGGCCGGCGCCTGTGGTCCCAGCTACTTGGGAGGCAGAGGCAGGAGACTCGCTTAAGCCCAGGAGTTGGAGGTTGCCGTGAGCTGTGATGCCGCTGCACTCTCTCCAGGGTGACAGCTTGAGGCTCTGTCTCACAAAAAAAAAAAAAGAAAAGAAAAGAAAAAAATTAGGGCAGCGCCTGTGGCTCGGTTGGTAAGGCGCTGTCCCATATACCAAGGGCGCCCCAACCAAACTACAACAAAAAAATAGCTGGGGGTTGTGGCGGGCGCCTGTATTCCCAGCTACTCAGGAGGCTGAGGCAAGAGAATGGCTCAAACCCAGTAGTTTGAGGTTGCTGTGATGTCATCGTACTCTACCCAAGGTGACAGAGTGAACTGGTCTCAAAAATTTTTTTTTTAGGTGGCGCCTGTGGCTCATTGAGTAGGGCGCCGGCCCCATATACCGAAGGTGGTGGGTTCAAACCCAGCCTCAGCCGAACTGCAAAAACAGAAAAATAGCCGAAAAATAGCCAGGCGTTGTGGCGAGCGCCTGTAGTCCCAGCTACTGGGGAGGCTGAGGCAACAGAATCGCCTAAACCCAGGAGTAGGAGGAGGTTGCTGTGTACCAAGGGCGATAAAGTGAGACTCTGACTCTACGAAAAAAAGACTTTTTTTTAACTAGTGAAAATGGAATTCTGGAAAGAGAATTAAGATGCTGCTAGGGCGCAGGAGAGTCCCCAAAGTACTCGGTTACAAAGTACCACGCATTTGCTCCAGGTGGGCCAGGGTTTAGTCGAGCTCCTCAACAGCACAAGTGAAAAAGAGAGAAACACGGTGGATTTTGAGATCTGTCCTGAGTCTGTCCATGAGATGAAGGAGGTAGTTCTTGTAGGATGGCTGAGAGTCCCAGGTCTCAAAACAAACCGGGTAGGGGATAGAGGGAGCCCCAGCAAAGGACCCAAAGGGCACAGTGGGGTTATAAAGGCAGCAGGTCCCCAGCTAGCAGATCTGACCAACCTGGCCGACAAGATCACACAGGCCTAGTCCCACTGCGCGCCCTCCTGGGAGCTCTGAGGTCACGCGAACCAGGCGCGGAAGACGCGACAGCAGCGCTCAGGACCAGGCCAGTAGGTGAGGCCTATGCAAATTAGCGGCGTTTGCACATCCGAGGCGGCCCCCCCACCCACCCACAATCCGGGAGCTGGGCATGCGCTTTTCGATGCTGGCGAGCGGAACGCCTCCTAGCTCCAAAACAAGCTCGTAGGAGAGTTGGGCATGCGTAGTCAGAGGCCAGGGCCTGTTCAGTTGGGGTGGAGCCTACCCGTTCTGGGGCGGGACTTGCGGGAAGATGGACAAGGGTTGTCGCGGAATGAGCAGGGGCGGGGCCCGAGAGGTGGGACCTCGGGTGGCCCGAGGTGGCCCGGCTGCTGGGTTGGAAGCTGCTCAGTCCGACTTATCCTGGCCCCGGGATGGCATCCCCCCGGGAATTGACCCAGAACCCCCTGAAAAAGATCTGGATGCCATACAGTAATGGGCGGCCCGCTCTTCACGCTTGCCCGCGCGGTGGTGAGGCGGGGTCCGCTGGGAGACGGAAAGGAGGTGTAGCGGGATGGGTGGGTATGGCGTCCTGGGTGGGGGTCTCTGGTGGAGAAGGGGCTAGGGATTAGTGAGGCTGCTGTGACTGATGTGTGGGGGGCGATGGCAGGTGGGGGCTGAAGACAGGTGAGGCGGCGGTGACAGTGGTGGCCCGGAGACAGATGTGTCAGAGCAGGGGGCGGGGACAGGTGTATGCTGGGCGTCTCGGCTTGGGGGTGGTTAGGTCTGGTCACCAACACGTCCTGTGAGGCACTGGCCCCCTCTCTCCCCATTCCATCCCCACTGCCCCCAGCCAGGCGAGGACCCTGTCGGCTTCTCAGGCCCTTCCCTCTTTCCTAGCCAGAGCTGTGTGGCCTTTGGCGAATGGCTTGGCCTCTCTGAGCCCAGAATTTTCAACGGTTTAAGCACGGGCTAGTTCTTCAGTGGGAACAGGAGTGCCCCTTGGCCTTAAAATCCAATTCTGTTAGGTATTTAGGGAAGTGCAGATATGCTCTGGATAGAGACAGTGAGAACACTGTGCTGTGTTCTTCTGTGTTTGTGTCCATGGGTGTGTAAACATCCAGGTGGTGTCATGAGTGAATTCTAAATCTGGTGTGGGGGTGTGTGTGAAACATCTAGGTAAAGCTGATACACTGAAATTCGTGAAATTGACAAGGGGTGCTCTCATCCTGGTGTCCTAGGTATTTAATCTGACTCTTTGACTTTCTGCTTGTCCATAATGAATCTACAACTTTTTTTTACGAGGAAAAAACAAAAAAGGTTTTGGGAGTACCTGAAATGTTGTGATGAATTTGCAACTTGGCAAGGACCTCAGAGAACATTTAGTTCAACTCATGGCGAAATGGGTATCAGGAGATTGTGTGATGTGCTGGGGTCTTCCTGTACTCCTCGCCTCTGCTTATGTATGATAAGGGAGGGGAGAGTGCTCTGTGCTGTCATGCTTCAATGCCAGCCCAGGGCCATGGCTTTGATCAAGATGTGAGTGTTGGGGGAAGAGTTTGTGTTCATCTCTGACTACATCGTGGGTCCTGGTAGGAGTGGCTGTGTTTTTGACCAAACTGAGTTCTGGTGGGTTGTGGCTTTGACTATGATGTAAGTCCAGATGGGGCAAAGGCTGTTTATAAGCCCTACTCCGAGTCTACTCTTTTTTTTTTTTTTTTTGAGACAGTCTCAAGCTGTCACCCTTGGTAGAGTGCTGTGGCATCACAGCTCACAGCAACCTCTAATTCCTGGGCTCAAGCGAGTCTCTTGCCTCCGCCTCCCAAGTAGCTGGGACTACAGGTGCCCCCCACAACGCCCGGCCATTTTTTGGTTGCAGCCGTCATTGTTGTTTGGTGGGCCCGGGCTAGATTCGAACCCGACAGCTCAGGTGTATGTGGCTGGCGCCTTAGCCCGTTGAACCACAGGCACCAAGCCAAATCTTTTTTTTTTTTTTTTTGTAGAGACAGAGTCTCACTTTATTGCACTCGGTGGTGTGCCATGGCGTCACACAGCTCATAGCAACCTCCAACTCCTGGGCTTAGGCGATTCTCTTGCCTCAGCCTCCCAAGTAGCTAGAACTACAGGCGCCTGCCACAACGCCTGGCTATTTTTCTGTTTTGCAGTTCGGCCGAGGGGGGGTTTGAACTGCCACTTTTGGGATATGGGGTCAGCGCCCTATTCAGTGAGCCACAGGCGCCGCCGTGCCAAGAGGCTATGTCCATGGCCAGGTCAACCCTCCTTTGAGATTCTTGGAGGTGGGGAGGTGGAGGCTCCTCCTTATGCTTTAGCCAGTAGGCCTTAGGGCTGCGTGGTCCTAACCAGGTGGGTAGATGGCTGCTGTTATTACCTAGAAGGCAGAGAGTGAGGACCTGGATTTAGGGGCAGAACTCAAGCCACATCCTGGCTTAGCTGTATGACCTTGGGCAAGGAACTGACCCTAGGCTTTGGGTTCCTCACAGGTGGGATGAGACAGTTACCATCCCTGCTCTATGAAGCATCGATAAGCTTTTAATGACATTATACCCCTGAATTATATAAGGTAATTTCATCACCAGTATTAGATCTTTGCTTCTCACTACCTCTGAAGCATCAACTCCAAGCAAATCCCCAGCATGGTGGGGAAGGAGCTAAAGCAAAATGAGGAGAGGGCCTGCTCTGGTCTTACAGTCCCTGAGGCCATGCCTGTGTTTCTTTAAACTCTGAAGTGTGAGATTAAAACCTGGCTCTAGGCTCGGCGCCTGTGGCTCAACGGGCTAAGGTGCCAGCCACACACACCTGAGCTGGTGGGTTCGAATCCAGCCCTGGCCTGCCAAACAACAAAGATGGCTACAACCAAAAAAATGGCCTGGTGATATGGCAGGCGCTTATAGTCCCCTCTACTTGGGAGGCGGAGGCAGGAGACTTGTTTGAGCCCAGGAGCTGGAGGTTGCTGTGAGCTGTGATGCTGTGAGCTGTGATGCCATAGCACTCTATCCAGGGTGACAACTTGAGGCTCTGTCTCAAAAAAAAAAAACCTGGCTCTACACAGCAAGATTCCCATCACTATGAAAAAAAATAAGAGAAGGCTCGGCGCCTGTGGCTCAAGCCGCTAAGGTGCCAGCCACATACACCTGAGCTGGCGGGTTCAAATTCAGCCCGGGCCCACCAAACAACAATGACGGCTGCAACCAAAAAATAGCCGGTGTTGTGGCAGGCGCCTGTAGTCCCAGCTACTTGGGAGGCGGAGGCAGGAGACTCGCTTGAGCCCAGGAGTTGGAAGTTGCTGTGAGCTGCAATGCCACAGCACTCTATCCAGGGCGACAGCTTGAGGCTCTATCTCAAAAAAAAAAGAAGATAGAGACGTTACCCAGGAGTGGTGGCAAGTGCCTATCTATCTATTCAGCAGGCTGAGGAAGGAGGATCACTTGAACCTGGGAGTTCAATAAAATGCAGCTCTGGCTTGAGCAGAGGGCTTCGTGCTATTAGTGTTTCAGGATGTTCACAGGGTGTTGGGGCAGGCTGGGCTGTGAGTACCTACCACCCCAGAGGCCAAAGTTGAGACCTACAAGTTGTCTATGGGTGGTCCCAAAGTTCACAGCTGAGAGTCAATAAGCAGTGAATGAATGGACACAATGTTGTCAAAAAGGCAAGGGCGAGTGGTGCCTGTGGCTCATCCAGTAGGGCGCCAGCCCCATATACCAAAGGTGGCAGGTTCAAACCCAGCCTTGGCTGAATTGCAATACAAAAATAGCTGGGCATTGTGGCGGGTGCCTGTAGTCACAGCTACTCGGGAGGCTGAGGCAAGAGAATCACCTAAGCCCAGGAGTTGGAGGTTACTGTGAGCTGTGTGATGCCACGGCATTCTACTGAGGGCGAAAAAGTGAGACTCTGTCTCTCCAAAAAAAAAAAAAAAAAAGGCAAGGGCTTGGCCAGGCTCAGTGGCTCACGCCTGTAATCCTAACACTGGGAGGCCGAGGCCAGTGGATCACCTTGAGCTCAGCAGTTTGAGACCAGCCTGAGCTGGAGTGACCCTGTCTCTAAAAATAGCCAGGCATTGTAGCTGGTGCCTATAGTCCCAGCTACTCGGAAGGCTGGGGGAGGAGGATCATTTGAGTCCTGGAGTTTGAGATTGCTGTGAGCTATGATGTTACGGCACTCAACTCATAGTGACTAAGTGAGACTCTGTCTCAAAAATAAAACAAACAAACAAAAAACCCCTTGCCTTTTAGATCCAGTTGCTTGTCCCACAACAATCCAATTATTGAGACAAGGAGTATTGCCAAGGAAGAAAGGCATTTTTGATATCTCTTGAGATATCCTTGTCATTTAAAGGAGGGGCTACCTACTTTGGGGCAGGTTGTAAGGGAAGGTGAATTTGGGTGTCAGGAAGTCTGCCCTGGGGCTTTTGGGATCTCAACTCCTTTGTCTTGTAGAAAACCCATTATTTCAGGTTGGGTGTGGTAGCTCATGCCTATAATCTCTGAACCTTGGGAGGCCCCAACTGGAGGCCAGGAGTTCAAGTTCCTTATTTCTGGGAAATAACTCAAAGGGTCAAGTAGAGGATTATAAAAACACCTAGGGGTTTGGAGCTGGTTGCAATGGAATGCACCTCTAGCTCCCAGTGCCTGTGTTCCTGCAAACTTTTACCCTTTGCACAGTAAACTTGTGAGTAGGTTGGACAGTGCAGACCCTAGGGGGAGAGTGGGAGTTGTTTTGATCACAGGGCTTTGTAGGGAGGAAGAAGCAGTACTCATTGCTGGTCTGTGCCGTGTACTGGGTTTTCTCTGGGGTCTAGTCCCAGCTCCTCAGGGCACCAGGGGCTGGCTGATTGAGGGATATCTTGTGCCTCCGTCACCCCCCCACTCTCCATTAGCAGTTCTTCCCCCACTTGACCCTAGCGCAGTGGTTCCCAACCTTCCTAATGTCTCCGCCCTTTAATACCTTGACCCACGAATTGAGAACTGCTGCCCTAGGACCTGGAAGCTCTTACCTTTCACATCATGGGCCCCTTGGCTCAGAACTGGAGGAGCTCTTAGGGCAGGTGGGACAGGAATGAGGAGGGGCTTGAGGAGCATGGCATAAAGGACAGTGTTTGTCTGATGGCTTTTCTCAGCCAAAAAGTGACAAAGTAGCACCATTCTTCCTGGGTAAGGAGATGACCAATACCTACATAAGGCAATAGGGGAGACAACTTTCTGTCCCTTCTGCACAGGGCTACTATGCCATGCTGCTTTATTTTATTTTATTTTATTTTTGAGACAGAGTCTCACTATGTTACCCTCAGTAGAGTACTGTGGCATCATAGCTCACAACAACCTCAAACTCTTGGGCTTAAGCGATTCTCTTGCCTCAGCCTCCCAAGTAGCCCGGACTATAGGCGCCCACCGCAATGCCCAGCTATTTTTTGGGGGGGAGGTTTGAGACAGAGTCTCACTATGTTGCCCTAGATAGAGTGCTGTGGGGTCACAGCTCAGAGCAACCTTCAACTCTTGGGCTTAAAAGATTCTCTTGCCTTAGCCTCCCAAGTAGCTAGGACTATAGGCGTCCACCGCAATGCCTTGCTATTTTTTTGTTGCAGTTGTTATTTTCATTTGCAGGCCCAGGCTGGGCTCGAACCTACCAACCTTGGTGCATGTGGCTGGCACCCTATTCACTGAGCTACGGGTGCCAAGCTCAGCTATTTTTGTTGTTGTTGTTGCAGTTGGCATTGTTGTTTTAGCTGGCCTGGGCTGGGTTTGAACCCGCCAGCCTTGGTGTATGTGGCCAGCACCCTACCCATTGAGCTATGGGCACCGCCAATGCTGCTTATTTTAAAGATCTCTTCCTTCCTCAGCCTAACCCTAGGAGGTCGGAGTAGATGCCATTCACGAATCAGTTTGGGAACATCCCCCACCTGAACTAGTATCTGCTCTTTTGGTGGAAGTGCTAGAAAGTGGGCACTGTCCATTGCCAGGCATGTCTCAGGCCTCTTTGCTCTCAAGACTCCTGGGGCCTTCAGCAAATTTGCAAGAAAGGAACCAGGAAATTCGGCTGACATGTGTTCAGATTTCTTTCCATACATGTTCACTGTTATGAGCATTGTGTTCTGCCGTCCTGTGGAGCCTTGTGGGCTCAAAGCTACAGTTGTGCCGAACGCCCCAGCCGCTTAGTATACACGCTGTGTTCCGGAGCCTGGAGCGGGTGCCCTCCTCACCGTGCCTTGGTTTGCAATTTCTCTGTTGCTGGGATTTCCCAGTGTTTTGCTGCAGTAAGCAGAGCTGTAGTGAGTGTACTTGAACTTTGGTTTCTTTTGGGTCATTTCCTTGGGAGCTTATCTTAAGGAGCAGAGGTGATAGGTAATTTATTGCCTTGTTTTTGTGCCCAGGCCTGAGGTGTTGCCCTGCCTGTCCACCTTAAGCTGCACATAAGGGTGGGAGGGAGATAGGAGGATGCAGTCACCAAAGGCTGGGGGAGGATGCCAGGGCCATCTCTGGGGAGATAGAAGATGTGGAGAGGAGATGCTGAACCCCAATGCTGAGGCCAGGGGAGTGCCCCTGCAGGAGCAATGTGAGAGCGGATGGGTAGCCACATCAGCGGAAGCAAAATCAGGGAGGCACCTGTAGCTCAGTGGTTAGGGCGCCAGGACTGGCTTGTTTGAAACAGGCCCAGATCTGCTACAACAACAATGACAACTACAACAAAAAATAGCCTGGTATTGGGGTGGGCACCTGTAGTCCCAGCTACTTGAGAGGCTGAGGCAAGAGAATCGCTTAAGCCCACGAGTTTGAGGTTGCTGTGAGCTGTGGCACCATGGCACTCTACCAAGAGTGACACAGTGAGACACTGTCTCAAAAAAATGAGAAAAATGCGTACAGGTTCCCCCCCCCTCTACTAGTAGCAGATGCATTGCCCTGGGGTTGCTTGAGAGCCCTGGCCAGCCAGCCAGGAACTCTGCAAATCGGGCAAGGCCTTGCCTAACTTGTTTTCCTCTTACCTTAACCAATGCTGAGGTCTTCCTGCAAGTTTCATCACTCTCACTCACTCTCAGTGTTTTGTAGGGTCCCTTCCTTCTCACCCCTGAGGCTTGCAATATGGGTCACATTTACTTATACAAGGGCTGTGCACAAGAGTGGAGCCCCCACTGGCAAGCAAGGCCCTTTTCTGTAGGACCTGCCTGGGGCCAGGCTGCTGCCTCCATGCCTTAGGTTCCAAGGGCAGTTGGCGCTGAGGTGCACTTTAGCTTAGTGTGCTGACTGGGCAGGGCAGAGCACAGCTTCCCTGGAGTGCTCCGGCTTTTATGTGGAGGTAGTGCTAGATGTCCCTGAGGGAATATGGTCCCATTTTGCTGGGACCAGTGTCAGAGTCAGGATAGGAACCTAGTCCCTCAACCCCTGGCAGAGGTTTCCCTGGGACCTTCGTGCTCTGAGGGAGACAACTTAGGGCAATGACAGTCTGTGTACGGAGGTTTAAGGCACTTACAGTACCAAGTGGGTGAGGAGGGGCACTGATGGGTCCCCACATCTGTCCATCTGCCTGTCTGCTATGATTTTTACCTGGCCCAGGTGCTAAGGATAATGAAGGAGAAGCTTCCTGAGGCTTCTGAGGTGAAACCTCATTTAAGCACATTGAAAGCTGATCTGGGAGCTATGTGTGGTGGACCATTCCTATCGTCCCAATGACTCAGGAGGGTGAGGCGGAAGGAGCACTTGAGCCCAATTTGAGGTTTCAGTGAGCTATAATCACACCACTGCACTTCAGCCTGGGTGATAGAGTGAGACTGTCTCTTAAACAAAAAAAACAAAAAACAAAAAACTGACTTTGCATTACATGAAGCTGGCAATTCTCTTACCTTGGTATCTGTCCTAGCCAACTAGGGGTGCAGGGCTGTATGTATTAGAACTTTCCCCTACTGCAGCCTTGGCAACTTCTCCTGTTGGCGCACTGACCTGGTGGGACATGGGTGATGGTGGATGGGCTATCCGAAGGACTATCTTTCTGGACATTAATCCCAGTCTCTGACCTTAGTTCCTTACTTACCCCTGGTAGGCTTCTATATGCCCCTCTCCCTGTTCCTGCCCATAATGTCTGAGCACCAATTTTGCTAGGCCCCAAGTCCCTGAGTGGTTTAAATACCACAGGGCTACTTCTGCTCCAAACCAGCAGTTGGAGAGAACAGACTCAAAAGTGAAGTGACATCTGGGTGCCATGGCTCATGCCTGTAATCCTAAAACACTGGAAGGCCAAGGTGGATGGATTGCTTGAGTTCAGGAGTTTGAGACAAACCTGAGCAAGAGTGAGACCCTGTCTCTTCTGAAAATTAGAAAAAAATTAGCTGAGTGTGGCTTGGCACCTCAAGCGGCTTAAACGGCTGAGGCACCAGCCACATATACCTGAGCTGGTGGGTTCAAATCCAACCTGGGCCCACCAAACAACAATGATGACTGCAACAAAAAAACAGCCGGGTGTTGTGGGCGCCTATAGTCCCAGCTACTTGGGAGGCGGAGGCAGGAGAATTGCTTAAGCCCAGGAGTTGGAGGTTGCTGTGAGCTGTGATGTCACAGTACTCTACTCAGGGCGACAGCTTGAGGCTCTGTCTCAAAAAAAAAAAAAAATTAACTGTGTTGTGGCAGGTGCCTGTAGTACCAGCTACTTGGGAGGCTAAGGCAGGAGGAACTCTTGAGCCCAAGGGACTGAGGTTGTTGTGAGCTATGACTCCACGGCATTCTACCCAGGGCTACAGAGTGAGACTCTGTCACACACACACAAAAAGAATGAAGGGCAGCTCCTGTGGCTCAGCGAGTAGGGCGCCAGCCCCATATACCGAAGGTGGCGGGTTCAAGCCCAGCCTCGGCCGAACTGCAAAACAAAAAAAAAAAATAGCCGGGCGCTGTGGCGGGCGCCTGTAGTCCCAGCTACTAGGGAGGCTGAGGCAAGAGAATCGCTTAAGCCCAAGAGCTGGAGGTTGCTGTGAGCAGTGTGACGCCAC
>CAUYON010088484.1:0-14137 GCA_963573935.1 Arctocebus calabarensis
GCCCTCAGAATGAGAGAAGATATTTGTAGGTTATGTTTCTGACAAAGGTTTGATAACTAGAATCCACAGAGAAATCAAACTAATTAATAAGAAAAGAACAAGTGATCTCATTTCATTGTGGGCAAGAGACTTGAACAGAAGCTTCTCTGAGGAAGATAGGCACATGGCCTACAAACACATGAAAAAATGCTCATCATCTTTAATCATCAGAGAAATGCAAATCAAAACCACTTTGAGATATCCTCTAATTCCAGTAAGAGTAGCCCACATAACAAAATCCTAAAACTACAGATGTTGGCCTGGATGTGGAGAGAAGGGAACACTTCTGCACTGCTGGTGGGAATGCAAGCTAATACATTCCTTTTGGAAAGAAGTTTGGAGAACACTTAGGGAACTAAAAGTAGACCTGCTGTTTGATCCTGCAATTCCACTACTAGATATATATACAGATAACCAAAAATCATTTTATAATAAAGATATTTGCACAAGAATGTTTATTACAGCCCAATTCATAATTGCCAAGTCATGGAAGCAGCTCTAGTGCCCATCAATCCATGAATGGATTAACAAATTCTGGTGTGTGTATGTATTCTCCTTAGTAAAGTATCTCAAGAATTGAAGAAAAAGTATCCAATGTACTCAATGCTATTATGAAACCAATACATAATTACCCACACTTTCATATGAATGACAAAATACAACTATGGCCCAGGGAAGAGGGCGAGGGGAGGTGAAGGGAGGGATGTGGCCAGATGGAAGGAGGGTAATCAGTGGGACCTCACCTATTATGCATATTGCAAGGGTAGCTGTCAATTTATTAAGAGTAGAGTATAGGTGGTGCCCACAGCTCAGTGGGTAGGGTGCCAGCCACCTACACCAAGGCTGGCAGGTTCAAACCCAGTCGGGCCTGCTAAACAACAATGACAACTACAACAAAAAAAAAAGCTGGGTGTTGTAGCGGGCGCCTGTAGTCCCAGCTACTTGGGAGGCTGAGGCAAGAGAATTATTTAAGCCTAAGAGTTTGAGGTTACTGTGAGCTGTGATGCTATTGCACTCCACCAAGGGTAACATAGTGACACTGTGTCAAAAAATAAAATAAAGAGTAGAGTATAAATGTCTTAACACAACAATTAAGTGAGGTGAAGGCTAACTGTATATAAAATCAGCACATTGTAGCCCATAAATGAAGTAATGTACACAGTTATGATTTAATAATAAAAAAGAACAAAGCACTAGGACTGTTAATTCCAGTAACATTATGGAAGGGGAATAAACAGGGTAGTGGAAATGAGAATAGTACAAAAGCATTTCTTCAAGGACACAGTAGTTTCAGCTAAATACACATTAACGGCCTTGAGAAATATTTTCCAGTACTAAAAGCCTAATTTTTAAAATAATCCATTTAAAAAATAGCTAGTCTTCAGCCTCCAAATTTCCATTTAAATTAATTTTGCCTAATGCTCTTGTTTTCAAAGCACTTCTCCTTTAGTTGCCCTTGGCCAGGCCACTGTTTCCCACACATACAGTCAATTATCCACCAACAGGATGCATGCATGCACGCTCCCCAGCAGCTGGAATTCCACAGCCAGGGGCCAGGATGCTATCTGGGAGTAACATTCCAAATTGCCTCCAATCACCTGGATTTCTCTGCACTAGCTTGACTGAGTCATAGCAGGGACAAAGGGACAGGAAGATGAAACAGACTGCAGCAGGGAGATGGAGACTGGAAAGGCAGGAAAGACTGCAGGGTAAGGCCAAAGAGGAAAACAAAGGGCTCACCCAGGAGTCTGGAGATAAGAGAAGAAACAGCAGCCTCTGGGAACAGAGACAGAGAAGGGTCTTGTCAGAGCAGACAGTATTCCCCAAACAGCCATTCAGGGGCAGAAAGACGGGGCTGGAGAGTGGCAGGAGGGAACTTAAACTTTTATTAAGCACCTACTATTGTACCATGTGTATCCAGACATGCATGAAACTCTTTCACCATGAAGTACACATTACAGATGGGGGGGAAAGGAAAGAAATGTGACTAGCACTCCTAGCTAGTTAAGTACAAAATGAGTATAGAGAAAAAAAGAAAATACAGTGACTGTCTTGACAGTCACTGTAGTGACACTACAGAGGGAGGAGAATTTAATTTCTAAGTGACATGTTTTGCTTTATGTAAGGAAAATGGAACCAAAATGATTAATTTACAATAGCTGACTATGAAATCTATATATAAAAACTCAATGCTACTACAGAAAACCACCAACTGGGGACCAGAAGACCTGGGTCCTAAATTTAACCTAACTAGTGACTGTGTGACCATGAATAAAACAAAAATAATACTTGAGCCATTCATAGAACAGAACATTATTACAGCTGGTCTGGTGGCTCATGCCTGTAATCCTAGCACTCTGGGAGGCCAAGATGGGTGGACTGTGTGAGCTCAAGAGTTAGAGATCAGCCTGAGCAAAAGTAGGAACCTGTCCCTACTAAAAACAGAAAAATAAGCTAGATGTCATGGTGGGTGCTTGTATTTCTAGCTACACAGGAGACTGAGGCAAGAGGATTGCTGGAGCCCAAGAGTTTGAGGTGGCAATGATTTACTCTGTCACATAACCACACACACAAAAGGAACATTATAGCCATTAAAATATAACAGAGAGACCTACATGTACTAACTAGAAAAAGCTCCAAAGTAAAACATCAAACACAACTCAAAACTAAATTAGACTCTAATATTTAAAATAATGCCTTTTATAGTTGATAGTAAATTGGGAAGAGATATATCTATGAACAAATGTGCACTTAAGTATCAGAGTACCTGAGAGGAACTGGGAGGGTATGCAAGACTGGCAAAGGTTATTTTGGGGGAGGGGATGGAGAAGGCAACAGAGTTTTCCCAAGATACATTCTTCTACCATCAGAAGAGTGCACAGATGAGAAGACGACCCTCTATAATACGTCAGGATGATAAAATGAAGGGCTAGTGCATTGGGGAATCCTTTCGAAAGAGCAGAGCACTTTCTATACTTGAATTCCTACTCAAACCCCAGCATGTGAACCAGGTCCATCCCCAAGGAAAGTGCTAGGGAGCCACAAAATACCACTCAGAATCATCTAGTCTAGGGTTTTCAAATTCAAACTCTGTCAGTCTATATTTTATTGTATTTCATTGAATCTAATATAGCATCTATTGTAAGACATAATGTTATTTTATGTACCACTATAAAAGAAAAAAATGCTGTCAAACTATAACATACTGCTGAATTTAAGACATATGCTAACTTTAGAGTTATCAAAATGTAGAAAAGATGTATGACTAGGAACTGAAGAAATATGGTATGAAGTGGGTCATGAAAATTAGAGACATGTTCAACCTAGACTGTTCACACATCACAGTATAGAATGCTTCCTTCAATAGCTGTAATTATTAAGCTATGGTTTAGATTCTCTAGGAAGTCTGTTCGTCATAAGCCAAGTCATTTTCCAGACAATACATTACAGGACCACCCATGGACTATGTCCAATACTAAAACAGCCACGGGACTGCACTGAGTTCAAATAAACTTGATTCCCCAAACTGCTCAAATCCCCCTCGTTGTCACGAGCCTTGAAGTGCTGGAGGAGTTCTTTCTCACAGAGACCAGACCAAGAACTGGCGCATTAGAGTTTGTAGCCACAAGTCTCTTTCTTGTTTCAAAGTACATCATTTTTATTCAGACCACAACTTGAAACATTATTAATAAACTTTTAATGCCACCTTTCTTTAAAAATTATGCCCCTTTCTTCCAAAGATATCATAAGAAAGTTAATTTCCCTAATTGACTTTATGCCACTAAAGCATCCTTTCCTATATTAAAACTTGCCAAGAACAGACAATACCAATGTCTCCTTAGAAGGAATTGAGGGACAACTCCTGTGATAAGAAGGCTTGGGAGAAAAATGTTTCCGGAATCACCAAATCCTAGTCCATTTTTTGTTTTTTTAAAAAAAGCTTTGAACCTTTAGTTTATATCAACGTATCCTAATTTAAACATCTTCCTTCAAATGTAAGCCCAGCTCAAAATGATCTAAAGCAAGCCTTCTCCCTAACTAGTGACTCTAAAGAGTCCAACAATTTTATTCCTCACAATAAGGTACCCAGAAAAAGAATTTTATTTATTCATTCATTCATTCATTCATTCATTTAATTAATTTATTTATTTAGAGGCAGAATCTTACTCTGTTCCTAGGCTAGAGTGCTATGGCATCAGCCTCACTCACAGCAAACTCCTGGGTTCAAGCAATCCTCCTGCCTCAGCCTCCAGAGTAGCTAGGACTATCAGTACCTGCCACAACATCCAGCTACTTTTTCTATTTTTTTTTTTTTTAAGTAGAGATGATGCCTTCCTCTTGCTCAGGCTGGTCTCCAGTTCTTGAACTGGTCTCCAGTTTAAGGTATCCTCCTACTTTGGCCTCCCAGAGTGCTAGGATTACAGGTGTGAACCACTGCACCCAGCCGAAAAGAACATTTTAGATATCAAGTCATACTTCTTTAATTCTTTGGTTTATACCCAAAGATTTTTTTCATTGCTAGCAATACTTTATAAATCAAGGAAACTATCTAAAAAGGGACAGATCCATATTAAAATGATGAAAAGAAACTTAACGTGTATCTTGCCAAATACTAACACCCACACAAATAATGCTAGGATATACTGAATTTGTACTCTATGCTAGGCACTGGGCTAGGTGGTTTATACATATTCTATAATCCTTACAACACTTCTTCAAAACAAGGCATTTCATAAAAAGAAAACCCAGGCTTGAGAACCCAAGGCCTGCTGAATTCCACACTGCCTTTCACACTATGTGTCCCAAAAAACATGAGCAAGGTACCTTGTCCAAGTGGATGGAGTTAATATCACCTTTCCATCATTTTGAAGGAAATTATATGGAAAAAAGCCTATCAAAACACATAGTTCCGCTTATCCACTAGAATGGTTAAACTGAAAAAACAAAACAAAACAGAAAGCACCAAGTGTGGCAAGAATAGGGAACAAATTGAATTCTCACATATTGCTAGTGGGAAGATATACTGATAGAACCATTTTGGAAAAAATTTTGGTGGTATCTACTACTATACTACTAATGCTGAGGATAGGCATACTCTCTGATCCAGAAACTCCCCTCTTCAGGTATACCCAAAAGAGATGCAAACATTATGTTCACCAAAAGATACATGCAAGAATGTTCACAACAGCACTATTTATAAAAACTAAGACTAGACACTACCCCAATGTCCATCAAAACTAGAATGGATAACCAAACTGCAGTTTGTTCTGCCATGAGAATGAAAAGCTTAAAACTATATGCAACAATACAAATAATGTTATAAAATAAATGAAAGTACATATTGTATGATTCTGTTGACATAAAGTTCACAGGCAAAATTAATCTACAATATTATCAGTCAAAACAATGTTTCCCTTGTTGGTGGAAGGTGGTGACCAGATAGGAACACAAAGGAGATTGCTGGGGCTGGTAACATTGTTTCCTAATCTGGGTCTGTCCCATTTGTGATAATTCATTGAGTCATATACTCATGATCTGTGCACTTCTCTGTGTGTGTGTGTGTATATATATATGTCATAGAGGATAAAAGTTCAAAATAACAACAAATTCAGGATATATGATCTGTGCACTTCTCTGTATATATATATGTTATAAAGGATAAAAGTTCAAAATAACAACAAATTCAGTATAAAAGTTCAAAAAACAACAAACAACAAATCTGTAAGGTTTCACAAAAGGGCAATTCCCTGAATAATTAAGAGAGGCCTGTTGGTATCACTTGCCAACATTTACAGCAAAGCTATCCTCTCCACTAGGTATCACAATAGGGAACTGCAAAACCATGGATAGCTCCCTCCAAAGGGGACTTGAGGTCAGGGAAGAAGAGTCTACTAAATGGACTATTCTATTTTTAAGAGAAGAGCAATCAAGAGAGAACAACTCATTAGCAATTTATAATTACTTCCAAATCCCAATACAGAATACAACCTATTAACACCATTTAAAAAAAATGAAGTTTATAAAACCATGAGTCATTCTAGTTATTTGCCCAGATTCACAAAGAATTGACAAAGAAACATTAGGCTTGATAGAGTCTTATAAATTAGTTCTTTTTTTACCAAAGACTCTACTTTGTGCATCTGAGAGACTTTTTTACCAAAGACTCTACTTTGTGCGTCCTTGAGTCTAAGAAATATGGGACAGGGTCTTTAATGAGCAATTTTCTAAGACAAATGATTTGGTATCTATTTGGGGAATAATTTAAGAGAAAAAGACTGGTATTTAAATCAGAAGCAAATTTGTAGATATAAGATGTGCAAAAGTTACCCTGCAGATACCAAACTGCCAACCTACCAATCCATGGCCTAGACCCAATCTAAAATCACAATATCAACATATCCATAATATTTCAGTTAGCACAAAGTTAGCTACAGCCACATGATTTACTCAACCAGTATTTCTTGAGCATCTATTATGTTCCAGGCTCTTCTAGGCACCACAGACACAGGAATAAACCAAACAAAAATCCTTACCTTCATGCAGCTTACATTCTATTGTGAGAAACGGACAATATAAAAACATAAAATATGTACTATGGCACATGGCAGGAAGTGCTAAAAGGAGAAAGGTAGCAAGAAAAGGTGATACAGGAAGTATTACATGAGAAAGGGTTGGTTTGGATTTTAGGGCTTTGAAAGGCTTAACTGAGATGGCACTGGGAAAATATCTTAAGGAAGCAAGGAAGACAGCCATGAAGCTCTTTTGGGGTAAAGCATTCTAAGCAGAAGCAACAGGGAACACAGACGACTTGAGGCAGGAAAGTCTACAGGTTTGTTCACAGAAACTGCAGCAGCAAGAGCAATGAAGAGAGTAGCAGAAGATGACCTTGGAAAGGCAAACAAGACCAGGTCACGTAAGGACTCAAAATCATGGTGAAGACTTTGGTCTTTTACTACGAGTGAGAAGGGCATCACTGGAAGGTTCCAAGCAGAGGAGTGACACAATCTAACCTGTCTTCTAGTAGTGTTGCTCTGGCTTTTGTACTGAGAGAAGACTGTAGCAGGGTACAAGGGCAAAAGCAGGGAGACCAGTATGGTCAGCAGCCTCAGTAATCCTCATCTCTTGGTATGTGAGCCCTTGTACAATGATTCTCTCCTCTGAGTGCAGGCTGGATTTAGTGACTCACTTCCAAACAACAGAGATAATAGGATATTACTTTTAAGATCAAGTCATGGAAAAATTGTGGTTTCTGTCTTGGGGGCTCTTTAGTTCTCCCTTGGACCCCATCTTCTTGCGCTCAGGGAAGCAAGCTATCATGCTGTGTGCAACAGAAAAGAGAGGCCCATTTGACAAAAATAAAAACAAAAAAACCCTATGTTTCTAGCTAGGAACTAAAGAGAACCTAAAGCTTGTCAACAGCCACACAAATGTCCTTGGGAGTGGATTCTTTCCGTATTGAGCCTTGAGATGACTGTATCTCAACCAACACCTTGATTGCAGCCCCTGGAGACCCTGGGACAGAAATACCCGCTAAGTTAAATGCTGTTTTCAACATCTGACATTTGGAGTAATTTGTCACCGAGTGATAATAACTAAAACAGTAAGTTAAGAGGACAATTTAATAACATGAGCAAGAGGCAATGGTGGTTTGGACTAGTGTTAAAAGAGGAGGTAGTGAGCAATGGGTGGATTCTGGGTATATTTTAAGGTAGGGTTAAGTGGATTTGTTAACATGTGAGAGAGGGTGGGTGTGAGATGGGTGAGAAGAAGAGGACAAGAACAAAAATGAATCTGAGGATTTTTGGTATAAGCAAGTGAAAAACTGGAATTGCCATTTATAAAGACGGGGAACTCTGTGAGAAAAGAAGGCGGGTTAGGCAGGAGTTGCTGTCATGACTCAATTCTGGACACATTTAGCCCGAAATGGCTATAAGACATACAAGTAGAACCAAGAAGGCAACTAGGTAAATGGGTCTGGGGTTCAGGGCTATAGATAAAAAATTTGAGAGTCTTTGGCATATAGATGGTGTTTAAAGCCACAAGCCCAGATGAAATTTACAGGGCAATGACTCAAAGAAAAATTAAGTCAAGGACTGAGCCCTGGGGCACTCAAACATATAGAAGATAGAGTTTGAGGAAAACTCAGCAAAGGAGCTGAGCAGAAGCAGCCAGATGTGCTGGAGGAAATCCAGGCAAATGCGGCATCCTGGAAGCCAAGTGAAGAAAGTGTTTCAAGGGAGAGATAGTTATCAACTGTGCCAAAAATATTAGTCAAGTAATACATACACAGGAATACTCCTTGACTTCACATTTTTATTGAGTGGTTTATCTTTTAGATTCAACCTACCTCACTTTCTTGGGTAAAGTCAAGGGCATCTTCTCCTGATGCCAGCAGTGTGTGTAGAATTCGCTGTTTCACTTGCTCCCACTCGACCAGCATTGACTCTCGATGGTACTCCTCAGCCATACCAAAGGTCTGTCAGAAAGGAATGGGGAGCAATGGTTTCCTTTAAAGTCCAAAAGAAACTCAAAATCCTCCAGGTCTACCACTTATCCATAAGTAGGGCGAAAATCATCTATTTAAAAATTATCCTCAAAGAATTTACTGACAGTTATTTGCAAAATACCCTATTTCATTGATTCTAAGATATTAACAAAAACTTTTTACATTTTAATAACTGTGGTAAATTGCACATAACATCAAATTTACCAACATAACCATTTTTTAAGTGCACCGATCAGTGGTGTTAAGTACATAAATATTTACATTGTTATGCAACCATTGCTACAATACATCTTCAGAATTCACCTTACAAAATGGTAAAGCTAAACTCATTTAAGAATAATTCCCCCTTTTCTTCTCTCTTCAGCCCCTGGCAATCATCATTCTACTTTCTGTCTCCCTGAATATTTTAGATACCTCCCGTAAGTGAAATCATACAGTGTTTGTCTTTTTATGGCTAGTTTATTTCACTCAGCATAATGTCTTCAAGATTTATCCAAGTTGTACCATGTGTCAGAACTGCCTTCCTTTTTAAGGCTGAAAATAGTCCATTGTATGTACATACAACATTTTCCCTACCCATTCACTCACTGACAGACACCTGAGTTGCCTCCACTTCTTGGCTATTGTGGATAACACTGCTAAAATGGGTGTACAAATATCTCTTCAAGTACCTGCTTTGAATTCTTCTAGGTATCTACTCAGAAGTGAAATTACTAGGATCATCTGGCAAAAATATTTTTAATTTTCTGAACAACTTCCATACTGCTTTCATAAAGGCTGCAACATTTTATATTCCTATCAATAGTACACAGGGTTTCAATTTTTCTACATTCTCATCAACACTTAATTATTTTCCTGTTTTTTTTTTTTTTAAATAGCAGCCATCCTAATGGGGGTGAAGTGGTATCTTCATTGTGGTTTTGATTTGTGTTTCTTTTTTTTTAGACATTAAGCATCTTTCCATGTACTTATTAAGATGGACACCTTTTTAAAACTTCTGAAATTAGGCTGCATATTACAATTGATAGCATGTCACAGTATTATTTTTTCTTTGTAGTGCATAAAATGATGGATTATAAAAATCAATGGTATCAAGATTTCATAAGCATCCAAGATAAGAAAAGACAAAGATGAAAGATTCTCCCAATGAATTTTTTTTTTTTTTTTGCTGTTTTTGGCCAGGGCTGGGTTTGAACTCGCCACCTCTGGCATGTGGGGTTGGCGTCCTACTCCTCTGAGCCACAGGCGCTGCCCCAATGATTTTATTTTTATTAAGAAATGCTAATATTTTCATAGGAGGAAGCACACCAGTAAAAGAAAAACAGCCTTCTGGATTTAAGTTTCCTATCGGTCTACTCAGAATCACTGAGAAGTCTGGCAAACCTCACTAGATTCACCAGACCTACCAGTAGTTGCCAAAACAAAGGCATTCAGAAAGAAAGGGGAAAAAAAGAAGGGACAGGGGAGAAGGAAGACAAAAAAACTTGAAGGAGAAAATTAAAACAACTTACAGAAACATAATGAATTATGACCATTCTCAGCCTATTATTCTTTAATCGGCAGACCAGCTTTTCCCATCAGCTTAAGAACACTTTACAGACTGGCATCTAATTAGGCAGCACAAAGGGAATGAGAATTAGGAATGCCTGCCTTACTTTTGACAATGCAGATAATCTATACTGATGATATCTACATGAACTTTGGGGAACTGTTAGAAAATCACATATATTCTTCCTACAAATGGGATGTTTGGCTAAGAGCAGTATTTACTAAAATGTAAAAGGGGGGCTGGTGGGGTGGTTCACGCTTGTAATCCTAGCCTGTATTTTTAGCACTCTGAGAGGCCGAAACAGAAGGATGCCCTTGAGCTCTAGAGAGACCAGCCTGACCAAGAGGCAGACCCCACATCTCTACTTAAAAAATGGAAAATATAGTCAAGTATGGTGGCAGGCTTGAGGTCCCAGCTACTTGGGAGGGTAAGAGACTAAGGCAAAAGGATTGCTTGAATCTAGGAGTCTGAGTTTGTGGTGAGCTAGGGTGACACCACAGCTCTCTATCTTGGGCAACAAAGTGAGATTCTGTCTCAAAATGTGAAAAGGAGATGGACACTAAACACAAACACACACAATTGGAAAGAAGGTGGGCACCCTAGACCCCTTTCTAATATGTATTCTGAAGAATAGGAGAAATGACAATCATAAACTTTAAAAATAATCTTCTACCTGGTTTTCTTTTCACTCACAGGCAGAATGGACCATTCTAGATAGTTGACCTGAGTTACAAAATACCCAGAGGAAAATCCTTCCCTCTTGTTCCCATCAGGAAACTTAATCATGAAAGCTATACATTTTGAATAGTGCTATGGTTCCATTTATCATTAGTGTGATAAGAAGCATCAAATAAACATAGTAAATAGCCCGACACTAAATTTCTCTTCCCTTGACTACATCATCCCAAGCTTATCTTAATTAAATTAGAGGTAATGGAACATCCAATTTGTGGGCTAATCAGGGATGATCAGCCACGTATTTGCCCCATTCCAGCCTATTCCATTTATAACCACATTTGAAACACAGAATTAGGTGCAAAGAAGAACGCTAACTAGAGAACTAATGAGAGAGAATCAAAGAGCTACTACTGAGAAGTGGGCAGTTAAAGGTCTGAGGCAAAGGGAGAGGTAGGGACAAAAGGAACAAAACCCAACGGAAGAGGAGATAAACTGTGAAGGTGGGGAGAGATCCAAAACTTAAAAGGCAAGATGAACCACAGAAAATGACAAAACGGTGGAGAAACTATTATGAGTTCAACCTGAATCTTTCAAGTTATTGTTATGTAAAGAAAATAATTCTCTTTGAACACAGTTAAGAAAAAAAAGACAAGGAGAGAACTGGGCAACTGAAGTAAGAACAGGTGGGGAGCACTTGAACTCTATTTCTGCAAAGGGAAGAGGGCAATATGCTTTGACTTCACACCAGTTTATTACTGAGCTGTTGCCGGCATTTAGAAACACTGCATATGTTCTGATAATGTTGTTCTGTTTTTGCTGGGATGTACCAAATTAGAAAAGATAGGATACATTTGTGGTTTTGTAGCTTGTTTTCTTGGCATTTCAGCAGGACCTTGGCAAGTTATTCAAACATGAAATTGCCACCAAAATGCCAGAAAGCCATTCACGTTTGGTTTGAAAATGATTCTTGCTCAGTGGTAGTCTGCTAGTGTCCAGACAGATCAAAGGTCTCCCCTAGGTTGGCTCACAAACACATGCACAAAGTTTGCACTGTGGTATGTCACCTAAATGTTTTGGCTGGCTGCACATTTAGTCTCAGTATGCCACAATGTTCACAGACTGCCAATTCCACAAACACATTCTGTGTGGTAAATGGATTAATAAGGCTTGGTAGCATTCGACAATCCTAATTTAATTTCATTGGTCCTTTACAGCAGGAAAATCAATGTTGGTAAGAAACTTAGAGTAAACAACAAAAAAACCCCAAACCACCATTATTTTATATTTCCAAATCTGAATCAAGTGAATCTGCCTATTTCTAGGAGTTAAGTACTATTGCCAACAACATGATTAATGAAATTGGGAGGAATTTTATTCTGATAATTAAACATATCAGTCATTTAAAGGATGCCTTTGGAATACTGTCTTATAAATTAAAGCTGGCAAGCCTCTCTGCAGCCCTAGCTCACACTGTTCCCTTTGAGACATGCTCACCTTCACAGGACATTTTAATAAGGCACAATGAATGGCAAAAATTTTTTATTATTTTTTACTTACACAAATGATACTTAAATGCATTTCATTTCTAAATTAAGGGTTAAGGAAGTAAACAGCAAAACAGAGGTCTCCCTTAATGCCTACTCTCTTTGCACAGAGACACTACTAGCAGCCGGCCTAGGAAAGCTGTACTTCTAGAACCAACTCCATAGGACAGCTACTCTTTTTCTTCCCTTCCCAAAAGACCCCAGCCTGAAAGTCCTTTTCCTCTATAAGGGAATATTCTGGAATGGTTTTGATTTTTGCTCCTTGTCAGAAACAAAAGGAAATAAATGTTAGTAAATGATCTTTGAGTATCTTGAAGGACTGCTCGTTGCAAAATGTTGCTGTGCATATATAATGGATGGTCTGGCCCACTACTTTACCGTCTTTTGAAGCACATAGCTAGTTTTTGTTTGTTTGTTTTAAAGACCTTGAAGAAATTGTTAACATAAAAGATGGTTCAGCCATATTGCATAATAAAAGGAAAAGAAGTTGAGGGAAATTATCAATGATCATAATTGCTTTTCTGAACTGGTGATTCAGCAGAAACCAGAATACCACTTACACAATAATGAAACCAAACAATGTTCTGGGACTTCTATTTTAAGATTAATTTAAAAATTAATTGTACAGTCCAGTGTCTCAGATGTATTTCAGTCACTAAATATATAGAGTTACAAGCATGGTATACTCCTCAAAAATGGTTCCTAAAGAACTCTCTCCGGACCTTGAACACAGACTCCAGCTTTTAGAACCTGCATTCCCCTGCTGCCCTCCAAACTATATATATACATCTACATTTTGGTTCATTTTCTTACCCTCTTCCGGGACTCTTCAATGGCAGACAGCAGGGCATTGTCCTTCTCATTCTTTAGGAAGCCCTATGAACAGAGAAAAAAATGACACAATTTAGGTTAAAAACTAACCTTCAAACTTTACTATACAACAAAATATAACTATAAGGAGAACTACTTTGCCCACCTTCACCTCACAAAATTCTCTCAACTTAAAAACATCAAAGTAAATAGTTTTTATAGATGTTTCCTACTTTTCCTCTTAACTGTTCCTTAGTCTCTATTTCTCTGCTGATTTCAATTAATCCTTCAATTTCTTCCTTACATGGAGGATGCCATCACCCACTTGGCTGGGTGCTATTCACGTGTTTGCCAATAGCTGAGAAACCCTACAAATCATTTATTTGCACATTTCTTCTGGGGTTTTGCCATGTCACTCCCTGTTTTAGGTCTGATGACAACCACTGCTTGTTTATATGTGAGGTGAAGAAACAGCTTACAAATCCAGTTTAATGTACTGGATTACATTAAGTTAAACACCTGCAAAATGAACCTATACAATACCATGATGGTTGAAAGGAAAGGCTTTAAAACGTGATAGTTTCAAATCCTAGCTCTTCCATTTACTAAAGACAAGACTTTGGCCAGGCCACCAAATTCTCTGTATCTCAGTTCACTTATGCCAAACACACACACACACAATAATGTAACTAAGTCCTTAGCCCAAGGCTCAACACATGTTGTTTTACTATTAGAATCAATTAAGATTTAGATCTATTGGCTCGGCGCCTGTGGCTCAATGGGCTAAAGCGCCAGCCACGTACCCCTGAGCTGGCGGGTTTGAATCCAGCCCAGGCCCACCAAACAAAGGTGACTGCAACCAAAAAATGGCTGGGTGTTGTGGCAGGCGCCTGTAGTCCCAGCTACTTGGGAAGCAGAGGCAGGAGACTTGCTTGAGCCCAGGAATTGGAGGTTGCTGTGAGCTGTGATGCCACAGCACTCTATCCAGGGTGACAGCTTGAGGCTCTGTCT
>CAUYON010088486.1:0-10869 GCA_963573935.1 Arctocebus calabarensis
GGAAGTGCTATTTTCACATTCTGTTTGTAGGTAAGAAAACTGAAAACCGAGAACGGCTAGAAACAAGTTTACGGACCTGGTAAGTGACCAAGGTATAGCTAAGTTCAAAAAGAGGGGACGTCACCCCAGCTTCTCCCAACACGAGAGCTGCCTGCTTCTCTGCCTTTGGTAACTATTTACTGAGCTGTTCTCCACCTTTCTCTGAAGGCAGCTTGGAAAATGGGCCACTGTGATCACTTTTCTTGTTGCCCTCTTCCGCAGCCACTGTTTTATTGTTTACCTTAAAGAAAGCAATAACATTTCAGATAGTATATGAAACCAGCACATTGTATCCCTTGATTGCACTAATGTACGCAGCTATGATTTAATAATAATAATAAAAGCAATAATACCTGGCAGGCCATGGTGATTAGAGATGGGAAGAAGAAGAGATAGGAAGGGAAGGAGAGAGAAAGGGGGAGGAGAAAGGAGGGGAGGAGAAGGGAGGGGAGGGGAAGGGAGGGGAAGGGAGGGGTAGAGAGGGGAAAGGAGGGGAGGAGAAGGGAGGGGAGGGGAAGGGAGGGAAGGGAAGGGAAGGGAAGGGAAGGGAAGGGAAGAGAAGAGCAGCTACAAGGTTGGATCTTGGAAGCCTCCTGCCAGTTGACAGCAACCAAAGAAGTAACTTATCCAACTTTCAACTGACACCACGCTTGACTAATCGGTCTTCCTTCTTTAATTATGACTTTAGCCAAAACTCCATGCTGTTTGTCCCACTGTTAAAAGGAGAGAAAGAAGAAGAAATGAAGATAAATAGAACCAATTTTATTTTATTGGGATCTGCTAGTCTCATTAACAATTTTATGGTATACTTAGGTATAGAAAAAGTATTTTTCTCTATTTTTTTTTAACTGAACGCTTAATTGCTTTGTCCCCTTTGGTCTAGCTAGAGAAGTGCCTGGAAGTGGCCCGCACGCCGTGGGTAATAACGGCGTAAACAGGAGTCAGACATCTGCTCGCCAGACCTGCCCCTCAGTCTTCTTCGTAAGCTCCAAGGGAAGCATCTCAGGTTAGTCTCCAGCTTGCCTTTGCAGGAATGCCGGGTTCTCTGCACTCTTTCTGCCTCTCCCCTTTCCTGGGAGTTTATGGAGGCTTTGAAGTTCCTCTGAACAAACAGGGTTTCTGCGTTTCACTTACTGCTGAGCCAACCCTGGGGTTCCATCGGCTCCTTATTAAGCCCTTAGTAATTTCAGTTTCCACCTTTTGGCCTTGCTTGCTTTGCAAACATCTGGAGAAAATTAGCTCCCAGGCCTCTCTACCATACCCATTTTGTGGTTCTAGGGAGAGTTGTATGCCAGGGGATGTTGTTGCCCTTAACGAGCTTTCTTTACAGCATTTAGCTGTAAAAGGTACCCTCGTTAATATTAATATACAAAGAGAAAGCAAGGCCTCTCCACCCCCATTTTGCAAGAGCTTGGCTATGGGTAACACCTTCATGCCGAAAAGGCAACAATGAAAATCAGGAAAATGGGATGGAAGTGCAAGATAAAATAATACCTCATTGTTATAATAAGTCCAGGCACCTGAAGTGAATATAAGTCTAACCAGCAGCTTCATGTGGCTCTGAGCATTTGCAATGTGGCTGGTACAAATTAAGATTTGCCCCAAGTGTAAAACATACTCTAGATTTCAAAGACTTAGTATAAAAAATGTAAAATATCTCGTTAATAGATTTATATTGATTACATGTTGAAATGATAATAATCTGGAGATATTAGGTTAAATAAAATATATTATTAAGATTAATTTGACCCATTTCACGTTTTCAATGTGCTGTTAAAAAATTGTGAATTACAGAAGTAGCTCCCATTAGGGGTTTTCATTGGATAGCAGTGAACTAGGAGACCAGACAAATTCTTTAACAGAATATGATTGGGACTGGCAAGATTGCTACGATGGGGAAAATCTGTGACATTAAAGTGAACAGGAGATATCCAAAGAAAATATCATCCTGAATCTCAACACACAGGAAAAGGCAGCCATCGCAAACTACTGCTTGGTAAGTTGAGTTTTTTAGAACAAAATTCTAGAATCAATTACTAAATACCGTATGTCTGAGCAAATCAGGAAACAAATACATGTAAGGAATTTGGCTGAGTTCAGTAAAAACAAGGTATGGCCATTACATTCATTACCATTTTTTTTTCTTTTGAGACAGAGTCTCACTGTGTCACCCTGGGTAGAGCGCTGTGGTGTCACAGCTCACAACAACCTCAAACTCTTAGGCTTAAGAGATTCTTTTGCCTCAGCCTCCCAAGTAGCTAGGACTACAGGCACCGCCACAACACCTAGCTAATTTTTGTTGTTGTTGTTATTGTTTTTTGGCAGGCCCAGGCTCGATTCAAACCTGCCAGCTGTGGTGTATGTGGCTAGCGCCCTAGCGGCTCAGCTACAGGCACTGAGCCTTCATTACCATTTCTAAGTGAGTGAAAGACTGACAGTTCTAAGGAATTACAGAAAAATACCTGATTTCAGCAAACTATTGGACAAACCCTCTCCTGGCATCCATGTGGCCAAGTTTCAGAAATTTATATTAGATAATAGTAAGTAGGTAAAAACCAGAACTGATAGAATATTTGTAAATTTCATAGATAGTCCTGAAAATCTAGTATAGGATGGCCTATGAAAGAGGTCACAAAGCTAAAAATTAAGGTAATAAGATAGATATCAAAACTGGTACTCAAAAAATAATGCATCAATAATGAAAATATGACATTTAGTAGCACAAAGTGCTGGCTGGGCACGGTGGCTCACACCTGTAATCCTTATACTCTGGGAAGCCAAGGTAGGTGGATTGCTTGATTTCAGGAGTTAGAGTCCTGCCTGGGCAAGAGAGAGACCCCATGTGTGCTAAAAATAGAAAAACTAGCCGGGTGTAGGACAGGTGCCTCTCCCAGCGGCTCAAGAGGCTAAGGCAGGAGGATCCCTGGAGCCCAAGAGTTTGAGGTTACTGTGAACTGTGAGGCCACAGCACTCTACCCAGGGCTACAGAGTGAGACTCTGTCTCAGATTAAAAAAAAGAGAGAAAGAAAGAGAAACAAAAATTAAAAAAATTAAAAAATAAAGTGCTGAGTTCATAAATGAATTGTGTAAATTGACCCAGCTTGAAAACAATGCCTGTGAACATAATTCATTTTTTTCTAATGCACATCACAAACTAAATATGTATAATACTTGTGAAAAATACAGGAAATAATAATCTCACTTTCCTGTACTAAGCTGGCTAAATCTAGAATATTTTGTTCAGTTCCTGGATAACCACAGTGATCAGGGGGTCTTAGCTACTGGCTAAGCACCCTAAGAGGAGCTCTGAGAATGGTCTGGTCGCTCTGCTCACTGCTATCACTTAGCGTGTAGACGTTCTGCTTTGCTATAGAAACAGGCAGATCTAAGAACAATTGGGTGAAGTTCCAGGAAAGGCAGGAATAGATCGTTAAGAAGAATTTTTGAATAATCTTGGAGCTCTCTATAAGGCTGCCTTGGAAGATAATGAATGAGTTCCCTATTCTTAAGAGTCTTTTTGTGGAGACCAGAGGGGCAGTCGCCAAAAATTTCAAAGAGACTTACCCTCTGGATGAGAGATTAAATTAAGTGAAATCTTTACATTTCCAACTCTAGGGCTAGAAATTCTGTTATCGGCATAAATCCTGTTATACACTGAAGAGTTCCACTGTAGTAACATCAAGCTAAATATTATTGGAAGCTTAATAGCAAATTATGATGTACCGAAAAGTAGACTGTTGGGAAATGTAGCACACAGCTGACTCCGTGCGTGTGTTTGAGGGGTAGAGAGGAGAGAAAACAAACTCTGACTTATAATGTTTGCCAATGTCTGTGGTGTAAATACTTTCATCCTGGCAAATTTTAAGTTGCCCACACTTTTAACAAGCAGGTCACAAATTTCTTTAAAATAGAACACAACTTCAGCACACCGATGGCTTGTTGTGTAGCAGTCAGAATGTGGTGTCTTGATGAACAGGAAAAAACTGATCAAGCAATTGCTGGGGGGGCGGGTGTTGACTTTCACTGTGGGTCCCACATTCTGAATGGCGTTTATATGTGAATTGTCTATTGTGACATGGCCTTTTCTCTCAAAGAACATAAGGCCAATTGGGGTAGGAGGTATGAGAGGGGTAGAAATTAATATACATA
Organism: Arctocebus calabarensis; assembly: GCA_963573935.1. Classification (NCBI taxonomy): domain Eukaryota; kingdom Metazoa; phylum Chordata; class Mammalia; order Primates; family Lorisidae; genus Arctocebus; species Arctocebus calabarensis. The sequence continues at coordinate 4,189 of CAUYON010088486.1, forward strand.
GAAAAATAGAGTATTTTAAGACGTGGAATTGCTGACCATATAGGTCTGTGCTGGTGGAAGTCGGAAAATCGTGAAGGGGAAAGAGCTAATATGTGTTGGGCGCTGTTGCCTCACCACTTTTTCTATCTCAAGAAACACAATAGGCTGGGTGTGGTGGCTCATACCTGTAATCCTAGCACTTTGGGAGGCCAGAGCAGGAGGATCACTTAGGGCCAAGAGTAAGAAACCAACATGGGCAACATAATGAAACCCCATCTCCACAAAAATCAAAAAATTAGCCAGGCAAGGTGGTATATATGGGTAGACCCAGCTACTTGGGAGGCTTAAGTGGGAGGAGTGCTTGAACACAGGAGTTCAAAGTTGCAGTGAGCTATGATGATGCCTCTGCATTCCAGCCTGGGTAACACAGTGAGATTCTGTCTCTAAAAAGAAAGAAAAATATACATAATCATAACCTTGCGAGGTGGCCATGTGCCCACTGTATGGATGAGAAGCTAGACCTCCAAGATATCAAGACAGGTCCTGGCAGCCACGCAACTGATAGGTATCACAAGTCAGTCTGAGTCTGCTGCTCAGTTCCCCCACCAGCACCTGCTGTGCTTTGTTGGGAAGGAGGAAGTTAAGACTGCAACTTAAGTGGAAGGACAGACAAAATTTAAATGTTTCTTCCAAAACTAGAGTTCTTTAAAGCAGAGGAATAGTCCCACCTAGCTGTGAGGCAGCCCTGCCACAGCTGACTTGAACAGTTCTCTGATGACAGCGTCCCTCGTGACCCATAGCTGATGAGAGAGCCCCTCTGCCCTGGAAGGCTCCCCCTGCAGCTCTGTCTGACTGACTTACACATGAGTTTTGAGTTTTGGTAGTTTCTTCTTTTGTAAAATGAAAAGAAATACTATCTAATTCACACTTTGTTGAGAAAATTAAATGTGTTCTTTTTACAAAACACAAGGCCTGGCACAGAGTAGGCATTTGGTAAATGTGAAATTCCTTCCCCTCCGCACAGGGTTGTGACTATCTCTCTGCCTGTCATCTACATCCTCGTGTCCCCAACAATTAGCACAGAACCTGGCTGAGTACAGGGAAACTCTGGTTAGCTACAGCACTGATTCGTGACTCTGGGCTTGGAATACTTCCACATTAGATAAAACAAATACACAAAGTCTCACAATTAAGTTCACAACTGGGCACCATGTGCTTATGTTGGCAGCACCGTACAAACATCTTAGCAAGGCTTCATGACCTTGGCATATCGAGTGTCATAGCTGTGCAGAGACATGCTGATGCATGTCCTGCTGAGTGGTGTTCATTATTGTGGTTGCGTGTTTTTGTGTGCCATCAGGAGAACATCTGTCAGAGCTTGAGTTAGAGCAATGAACAAACATTAAATTTCTTGTTATCCAAAACAGAGGAAGTGAAAATCCTTCTCGTTGCCAAAACAGAGGAAGTGAATTCAGGAACATGTTAGTCCAAGTTTATGGGGATAATGCCATGAAGAAAATGGCAGTGTACAAATGGATTAAATGTTTTCCTGAGGGGAGAGAAAGCGTCACTCTGAAGAGAGGTCGGGACAGCCAGTAATGAGCAGAACTGATGAAAACATTGCAAAAAATTGTTGAATTCTGCATCAAAAGCACTGGCTGACCCTGGGAAGCATAGCAGACCAAGTAAACATTGATAGAGAAACAGTAAAATCATAACTGAAAATCTTGGCATGAGAAAGGTGTTTACCAAAATGGTCCTGAAAGAGGTCACTGATAAACAAAAGCAATGGAGAGTCAAAGTTTCCCAAGACCTTCAGAAGATGCCAAGACATTGTTTTGGGCTGTGTTATCACTGGTGATGAAACATGGGTGTACCAATACCACCCTGAAACAAAACATCAAAGTGCACAATGGAAGTCAGCCAGTACTCCACAACCAAAATGTTCCATCAGTCCAAATCTAGAGTCAACATAATGTTGCTAACCTTCTTTGATATGAGAAGGATTGCTCACTACAGATTTGTACCGACTGAACAGTTAGACAAGTTTACTAATTGGAAGTGCTGAAAAGGCTGCATTAAAAAGTAAGAGAAAAACCTGAAGTTTGCACCAACAGCTCACGGCTCTTGCATCATGACAATGCACCAGCTCAAATGGCACCCTCTGAGAGAGTTTTTAGCCAGTAAACAAATAACTGTATTGGAACACCCTCACTACTCACCTGAACTGGCCCCCAGTGCCTTTCTTCTTTACCTGAAGATAATGGAAATATTGAAAGGAAGAGATCAAGGGCAACAATAGCTCTAATAGCCATTCCAGAAAAAGAGTTCCAAAATTGCTTTGCAGGGTGGACTAAGTGCTGGCCTCAGTGCATCATTTCACAAGGGAGGTACTTTGTAGGTGACTATAGTGATATTCAGAAGTAAGATATGTAGCAGGTTTTCTAGGACAAGTTTGCAAACTTAATTGTCAGACCTCCCATAAGCACACACACAAATGCATTATAGTGTGAAGAAGTCAGCGTGTGCTTTTCTCAGGGCTGGTCACTACGTGCAGGTGAGGGGTGCCCAGCCCGAGGGCTGCCTTGATCTGTTTCTTTACTTCAACAGGGTTCCATCTTTCGGCCGAGGTTTCCTATTCTGGTGAGCTGTTTGTCCCATTACCTTAACAAGTGTCCGTGCCAGGGTTGCTACGAAGGATCCAAGATGGAGGGTAGGGTGCCCGAGAGAGTCCAAGTCTTATGGCAGTGCAAGTCAGCTTCAGACAAGGGAACAGGCGGTGACGCTCACGAGGCTGTCAGGGAGCCCCTCCGACTGTGAGGGAGGGCCTCGTGTTCATCACTGCGGCCTGGAGGATGAAGCAGTAATTCTATGAATGGAATCTGGAAGGAACTGTGGTCGGAGGCTCATCAAGACTTCAGGGACTGTACAAAGCTCCGTAAGCATCACGCAAATGTATCCGACCACGCCAATTCACCGTTTCCAGGAACTCGCCCCCCATACCGCAACCCCGGCCTGGCACTGCCCACAAGGGCCGCCTGCAGGTGCTCCTGCCCGTAGCCGCGGGACCCATGGTACAGTCCACCTCTGCCTTGTGTGTGGAATCTGGCTCTGATTTTAGCAGACAGCACAAGCTGTCATCTGGTTTTTATTAAATTCCATAAGTAAGAGAGTAATTCATACTTCAAAATATTACATTGTCACTATGTAAATTTACATAGTGAGACTGATTGAAAACTAGTGTGGTATTTTCTGCTTTTCTCTATTTTGCAAATGTTCTTTAATGAGTATAGACTATGTTTATATATTTTTAAAAGTCTTTATGTTAAACATTGTTATTGTTATTAAATTTTAAGCCTTTTTAATTCTGTGAAGGCAAAAAGTGGAAACCTAATAAACACATATATATGTAAAAATAAAAAAATTGTAAAGGATAATTCATGAAAAAGAAAACGAAAGTCTAGGCACAGAAACTTCTATTACTAGAGGCTCTGGGAAATCTGCCCCTGTAGCTCTACTGATCAGAAAGTCACCGCAGTGAGATGTTTTCCTCCATCTCTGTGAATTTCAATGAGCTTTCTTCTGAGACTGCCCACAAGTAAAAGAAAGGAAAATACAGATTAAAACTACAAAGATGAGTACTGGATTGAATTCCCTAGCACCTGCTTTAGTTTGAATTCTAGGTGAAGTGCTTATAAAGTACTTTTCTTTCTTTCTTTCTTTTTTTTTTGAGACAGCGTTTCACTATGTCACCCTCAGTAGAGTGCTGTGGTGTCACAGCTCACAGCAACCTCAGACTCTTGGTCTCAAGTGATCCTCTTGCCTCAGCCTCCAGAGTGGCTGGGACTACAGATGCCCACCACACCCCCCGGCGATTTGCAGAGGTGGGGTCTCGCTCTTGCTCAGGCTGGTCTCAAACATGTGAGCTCAGCCAGTCCACCTGCCTTGGACTCCCACGTGCTAGGATTACAGGCGTGAGCCTCTGTGCCCTGCCCAAAAGTAATGAGCTGAGCTTCCTCTGCATGGGGTGGTAAGACGTAGGACAGTTCTTTGTCCAGAGACTGAGCGTCACCTGTATGTCAAGCGCTGTGCTGGGCACCAAAGACACAAAGATTATTTGCGTGTTCACTGTAGTTAGGAAAGGAGATATGGAAACAACATTACTATACTAAGGGAGTGAGTTATGTACGAGGGGGGTAGGGTGAGAGGCCAGGGCAGGTTTCACAAGGCCCAGGACATCACTCCAGAGCAAAATTTGCTAAGCAGACCAAAAGTGGTTGAGTGGTAAAGAGACAGCTGAGAAGAAGAGGCGTCCAGTGGAGGGAAAAGTATGCACGAAGCTTGGAAGCATGACCTGGGCTGTGGTTCAGGAGCCAGGACTAAAGTCATACAAAGTTCCCAAAGACGTAGCACTTTTTGTCCCAAATAAGGAGCGAGGCTAGTAGGCAATGATGGGCCCCCACTCCATCAGATACTTACACGGCCTTACCCTACTACATACCCCGCGTAAATATGATACAAGAAAACAGCAGGGGGCGGCACCCGTAACTCAGTGGGTAGGGCACCTGTCACACCCACCATGGCAATTCAGCTCGTTAATATGTTGTTTAGGATATTGCGTCCTCATTTACAAGTGAAATATGTTCGTAATTTCCCTTTATAACAATATATTTTTTCCAATTTTAATATCAGGTATATGCAGATGAAGTAGAATGATTTTGAAGTATTTCTTCTTTTTCTAGTGTCTGTAAGATTTTGCGTGATCTGTTTTTGGAAATTATCTTCTATTTTTATTTATAAATATTTTTTGAGACGTTGGGGGATAAAAAGAAGTTAACTGATGAGTCCAAATTGAACCTCTGAGTCAAAGCATTCTATGATAGACATAACTCTTATCTGACAATATGAATGTTTTGCATTATTATTATTATTGCTCAATATTTTGTTGCAGCAATCATCCGATTTCTTTTCTGAATGTATTTATCTTCGTTCATTCTTTACGAGTTTTTTGTTTCTAGTCCTTATCTTAAACATTGTTATTGGTTACTAAATTTTAAGCCTTTTTAATTTTGTGAAGGCAAAAAGTGGAAACCAAATAAACACATGTATATGTATAAAAAAAAAATCCTCCACCGGACATCGTTCCTCTGTCTGTCTTCCTCCCAAACTCTCTTAAGCCCGGCTGCTGGAGCACTTCCTTGGCTTTTCACCCCAGCCCCCTGCCCTCCTTTCTGGATTTATTCCTCCCGTGAGTGGTAGCTCTTTCTCCCCTTTTCAGAGTAAATCAATTTCACATTTATGGCCCCTTCTCCAGTCAACACCACATTATTTTCATATCTGTGGCAGAGGTTTAATAGGTAAGATGAGGGAGTGTTTTGTGGAGGCTGGAATACCCAGGAAAAGGATTTGTTTTCTTTGTCATCTGACCAGCAAACGTTTTTAGCTTCTGGTGGCTCCTGTATTAGTTGGCCACCCTAAAAGCATGAGCCTTCCCATATCACAAAAGCTTTATGTAAAAGGTCCTCATAAGCCTATTTTCCTTTACCTACTGAAGGCTTTCTCTTTTATTCACAGTAAATTTAAGTCCAGATTCCTTTACTCAACCAAGGTGGCCGCCTACAGGATGCATTTGTTTTTAAAGCCTATTTTCCTTATTAACTCCCAGAGGGCAGGGGCCTGGCCATCTAGTTGACCCTCAGTACCACCCCGGAACACAGAATGCACTCATCTCTTACCCTTTTTTTTTTTTTTTTTTTTGCAGTTTTTGGCCAGGGCTGAGTTTGAACCCGCCACCTCCAGCATGTAGGACGGGCACCCTACTCCTTTGAGCCACAGGCGCTGCCCTCATCTCTTACCCTTTTTAGGATGTGTTGAAGTTAATTTGAATGCAGGCATAAATTTCTTAAAGGACCTTTTAGTCCCTTGAGCCAAGTAGAAACCAAGTATCATCAAAGCCTTGAAAACCAAAACACAGACAGACACCGGTCATCCTGACTCAAGCCACCATACCAATGGGTGACCTGAAGCACCTGCCCTTCACAGATTTTACTCCCACATCTATCCTGCAACTCCAAGATCTTTAAGGCACAGGAAAAAAAAATTATTTTTTCTCCTTTGAAGGAAGTGACCAGATGCAAAGTTTTCAGACCCAACTCCCAACCGCCCCCTGCCCATTCTGGCTCTTGAAGAGTTAATCTACTGCCACCTAGTGGCGCTAGGCCAACCTGTAAGACACCCCCCCTCCCCCACCTCCATAAGAAAGATGAGGGGGCCTGGGTGGGAGTGGGGTGCCTTGGAGAAGGGGACAAGGTTCTGGAGTGGCTTTGTCGTCTCGGCCCAGAGGGCTAGGTAGAGGGGTTGGATTTTGAAAGCTTCTTTCTTTTTCTCCCTCCCTCCCTCTCTCTCTCCCCACCTCTCTCTCTCCCCACCTCTCTCTCTCTTTCTCTATCTCTCTCTCTTCTCTCTCTCTTTCTCTCTCCCCACCTCTCTCTCTCTCTCTCTCTCTCTCCCTCTCCCCACCTCTCTCTCTCCCCACCTCTCTCTCTCTCTCTCTCTCTCTCCCCCTCTCCCTCCCTCTCTCTCTCCCCACCCCTCTCTCTCTCTCTTTCTCTATCTCTCTCTCTTCTCTCTCTCTTTCTCTCTCTTCTTCTCCCCCTCTCTTCCTATCCCCTTCTCCTTCCCTCTTCCCCCATCCCCCTCCCT